>CANUEX010040316.1:0-17714 GCA_948099535.1 Jatropha multifida
CTGGGTGGAAATTGGGACGACGTGTGTCACTATGGGTCAGTGGGCCTAGTATGGGGGATCGGCTCCCTAATATATATATTATTATTATGGAATTGGCCTGGGGCCAATAGGTGGATTTGTGACTTCACTGACTAATTTTCACATGTTGTGAATATTTGAATGTGACTTGTTTGAAGATGCTGTTGTATGACACGTGCTTGTGAAGTATGTCATTTATTATATTGTGAAAGCATACTGTTTGAATGTGTGGGTTTGCATTATTTATTATTATTCACTGAGTTTAGTGAAAATCACCCCCTTCCATAAATATTTTTCAAGAAATAAGAGTACCGTTGGTCTATAAGACTCTGCTTCCTTCTTCGCAGAGGATTGATCATGTTAGTATAACTCTCTGTTAATATTTGGAATACTCCGCAGTTAGGATGTTTAAATAAATGCTGGCTTGTAAAATAATTATCATGTGATTATAAATAAATCGTGGAGTGTTTTATAACTATTTGGAGACTGTATGATAAGAATAGTTTGATCATATTATGACAAATAAATATTTGTATGGGAATATATTTTTATTATATGGATATGGGCCCGAGCTGCGAATAGTATTTAATATTAAGGCTGGGTCAGAGCTGTTAAGTCTGACTATTGAATGAATAATGTCATAATATGGGCTTACTATTCCGATAGTCAAATGATAATAGGAATGGATTTTTATGGTTTAGGCTTATTACGGGCCTCGGGGGCCTTAAGCTTACTTAGATCCTAATGCCGGTCTGGCCCACAGTTTCGGGTCGTGACAAATATATAGTTTTTGCCTTAGATTATATTCATATATTGTATTGATTAAATTGTTGAATATTTGTAATGTGATAATGATATGTTTTGTATCTGAGTGAAAATTAAAACGACGTGTGTCATATGGTCAGTGGGTTAAGTATAGGGGATCGGCTACCCGATATATATATATATATTAAAATGAAAATTGGTCGAGGGCCAATAGGTAGATTTGTGATGTCACTTATCAACTTCGAGATATGAATATCCGAATGTGATTTATTTGAAGGTGCTAATGTTATGACATGTGTTTGTGAAAATGTGCTCATTTCATATATATTGTGAAAACATTCTGCTTAAATGTGTGAGTTTGCATTATTTATTATTATTCATTGAATTTAGTGAAATTCACCTCCTTTCATGTACTTTTTCAGAAAATAAAAGTATTGTTGGTTCTTAAGATTCTAATTTTTTCTCTGCAAAGATTATGTGATTATTTCCAGTATTAAATATGTTAATATAAAATTTATGTTAAATTTAAAATATTTCATATATTTTTATTCGATTCTGCAGTTAGAATAATAAATTGATATTTGGTTATGTAAAAAAAAAAATGGTGTGTTGATAAATAATCTACAAAATTTTTGATAATTTGGAGAATTTTATGATAAGAATAATTTGACCATATTATGATCAATGAATTTTACATAAAATGTATTTTTGTTAAATGAGTATAGGCCCAAGCTATAATTTATATATGATAATGAAGCTGAGTCAAGATTGATATTTGAATAATGTCATAATATACGCTTAGTATTTCCGGAGTAAGATGATAACAGTGATAAATTTGTTATAGTTAAAGTTACTACGGGCCTTGAGAGTCTTAAGCTTACTTAGATTTTAATGCCGGTCCGGCCCATAATTTTAAATCGTGACATAAATATATTTAAATCTTTAGAAATTGCGCACACTTAAATCGTTCTAAAAATAAACAAAACAAAATTAAGCCACAATAAAACATAAAATGAAAAAGAAAATGAAGATACAAAACCAAGCAAACAACTCAAACAAAACAATAAAACTTCGCAATGTTCTTCTTTCAAAAGATAAAAATTTGAAAGATTTTATAGTTCTAAATTAAAAACTTCAAAAGTTTTTAAGTTTTAAATTCAATAATTCAAAATTTTTAAAAATTTTAATTATTGAAAGTTTTATATTTTAAATATAGATATATATTAATATAAAAATAGAAATGCTCAAAACTTACTAAAAATAAGCAAGTCCATATATAGATATAGATGTGTAGATATAATTTTAGGTAAGACTTTTTTGGTTTTAGAATTTTTTTTTATCGGTAAATAATCTTTTATTTTATTAAATTATAAAATTAGGAAAAACTTATCAAATTCAAGAAAATTAAATCCAAGCCAATAGACTTTCCCTGTATACCCAAGTCTAAACTTAAGTTTAATAAGTGAAAAAAATCTGATTACCAAAAACTCTATACATACAATACAAATTAGACATAATAAATATCTTTTTTAGATAAAAGAAGATAAATTAAAAAAGAAACATGCAAATATCACAACTCTTATTATATCCAAGCCAAAAAAAGAACTTCGGCCTCAATTCTTGTTATATTACAACTCTTGTTATATCCAAGTTTTTAGAATTATATGTATATATATATATATAATTTAGTAATTTAAATATTATATTTGTTGAAAAAAACATGTAAAATAAAATAAAATAATAAATTTTAAATATTGTTTATTTTTTAAAAAATAAGATAATAATCTTTTTAAATTCAAATAAGATAATAATTTAGAATAAATAAAAAGGAAAATAGAACAAGAATTATGGGATAGACAAGCAACACTAAGTAAAACTAGTGGGGGGAAATGATAATAAAAAGAAAGCCGAGGTACATCAAGTCAAAAGTTCTCGTAGAAGAACGTGACAAGTGTTGCTAAATGCTTATGCTTACAGGTTGTGGTTGGGCCCAAAAGGAACGCGAAAGTGCCCTCTCGAATTCAGAATTGCATTTTCGTTCACGTTTCTGTTTTCTAGTGTTACTGTTACTATATATGGAGAGAGAGGGACATACTGTTGTCTCCATGAAACGTTTTCACAGCTTTTCTGCGCTCTCTCTGACTACTGGTAAATATGAATCATAACCAATCACTCCCCTGTTCTCTCTCTTTCTCTCATAGTATCACTTTTTCTGCGCAACATAGACATGTGCAATTTTTGGGATTCTGATTCGATCTTTGATTTGTACAATTTAGGATCAATTATGTTAATGTAATCTTTATTTTAAAAAAAAAAAAATTCTTACAATGTTGTATTTTGTTTGTTCATTTATGGCTTTTGGGCTTTTTTCCTTTGAAGGGAAAGAAAGAAAATTTGATACTTTGGTTGATAGATAGATTGATCAGAGAGGGAAAGCAATGGGAAGGCTGTTTTTGATCAGTCTTGAAGGAAACATATATAGTTGCAAGCACTGCCATACCCATCTTGCTGTTGCTGATGATATCATCTCTAAGGTTTTGTTCTTTTTCCTTATTCTCTTTACCATTTGCACATTCATCCCTCTCTTCGTTTACGTTTTCATCGAATTTGTGAGTTAAGATTCTCCCTGCCAAGTTTTGTTTGCAATGTGATTTAGGACTAGACATAAAGAAGATGACTAGTGAATGCTCATTTGTTCTTTTTAATACATTTTATGAGTTGAGGTTATATTTTATTGGGGTTTTCCTTTTGATTGATGTTTCTATACACAGCTTTTTTTTTTTTTTTTTTTTTTGTTGTTGTTCATTGTTTATTATAAGGGCATAGTCAGGTTGTTTGTTATAAATTTTGCTCTCAGTGATCGTGCGGATTATTAGAGACTCGATATATAATGTGATTGGTGAATGAAATTTTGCCGTTCTTATTTTATCACCTATAATCGAAGTCATTTTTACGTTTTCAGTGTCTTAAGTCCATATCTTGAATCATACTACATGCATATTCATCAGGATTAATTGGCGACACGAATTCATTCTAACCTTTGTTTTATCTCTGTTCCAGTCTTTCCACTGCAGGCATGGAAAGGCTTATCTCTTTGATAAGGTGTAAGTGTACCATGATTTTGGTCTTCATTACTAGTTAGACTTGTGTATTCATTCCATAGAGTTTCGCCTTCAGTTTCTTTTTTTATTAATTTGTTTTGTATGTTGATCACCATTTCTAGCTGTTTGATTTGGCGTGGTATTGACCAGACTTCTAGATGCATTAATGGTAGATAAAATCTTGTGCAAAGTTGTGTCCAGAACTTTCTGTTGAGTTGCTGTGTTGTTGCTTACAAGGAATTAGATGTAATTAATCCTAATAATTAGTCATTGTAGCTTCTCCATATAGCCTTTTCTTAAGTTAAGAATATGTAGTTGCTGCAAAGCCTATATTGAAGGAGCCAATTGGAAGATTATATTCTCACCAGTGAATAGTGAGAACATAATTTATCTTACCTTCTTCGGATCTCGGCAATGGCATGTATTTATATGTTGCCTGCTGTCATTAATGTTTCCTTTTCATTTGCATTTTGTGTGTTTTGCGGTCCGTCTGACATTGTTCTGTCTCAATGACAAGTGTGAATATCACAGAAGGAGAGCAAGATGAACGAATGATGATGACTGGAATGCACACTGTTGTTGACATATATTGTGTTGGTTGTGGTTCAATTTTGGGGTGGAAATATGTGAGCATTCGGCTTTTTAAAAAACTTATGGATTTTGATTGTGGGTTTTTAATTAAGTGATTGTTGCATTAGTTACTTCTAACTCCTTGGACACTTTTTTTTTTGGGTGAGTTCAGGAGTATGCACATGAGAAGAACCAGAAGTACAAGGAAGGAAAATTCATCCTTGAAAGGTGAGAATCCTCTTTATGCTGGTGCATCAAATTATTCAACATTTTGAGACTATTTTTATTTTTTACAAGGTTTAAGATTTTGAGTCCTGATGGAAGCAACTACACGGGCACTCAAGAAGCTCAGGGTGTTGGCAGTGATGTCGATGATGCTTGATTGGCTACACGGTTAGGAATGATTTCTGAAACTGTAGATTTTCTGCTTCCTGTGCTTATTTCCAAGGCTCCTAAAGGGGTTCCAGATTTTGCAATTTTATCGTTTGCGCATCCAACTAAAAGTAGTTTCCCTTGTTGCATTGGATAACGATTAATGAATGAAGTTACGTCTATTTTGTCCCCAAATGCTGTTTTAACAATTCTATCAGATAGTTACTAGTCCTGTTATTCCATAAAGGTCGCTGCAAATTTAACTGGCCATTCAGTTTCACGTCAGGAATTATGAATTGGTCATCTGATCCTGGCTTGCACATTTATGCACAGCCGTTTCTGGTTTACAATTTGAGAACTTGATGCTTATTATATCTCTTAGGCAATGATAGGTAACAACTTTTAAATTAGCTTTTATCGTTTTGACTAACTCAAAACTCTATCTCTATTAATTGCTGTATTCATGAACATAGTTTTTTATATTTGCCTTTTAGGAGGATTGAAGGAGTTTTTTTATGATGTTAGCTTTTAATTAAATATTTTTTGACAACCATATCCATTGTTTTGTTCATTCAAATTTAACTAATTAAACAATTAATGTCTTTTTAAGTTAAATAACTAATTAAATAATTCTATATATTGATTAGTCAACTCTTCTAATTTAAATCGCTATATAAACAGTTAAATAATAACTTTAGACATTGTTTAGGAACAACTTTAAGATATTGTAACATAATATTTAAAGTAGCGGAAGTATTTGATGCAATGTTACCCTAATCTTTAATGTTTGACAGCAATCAATTGAACTTATTTTAATTATTTTATATTTAATAATTAATTAAATAGTTTTTTTAAAGGAATTTTGGTTTTAAACCACTGTATAAATAATAACAACCAATGGTTAATAGTCACAGCTGTTATAAGAGAGCAGTACAATCTCTGAATAGGGTTTTGGTTATATGGTGGACCTACCCCCTCTCTCTCTCTCTCTCTAAACACATATTCCTTATTCACTCACTCCAAAAGAGAGAGATTTTTAGGTGTCATGTGAGTATAGTGTTTATATCCGGCGGATGGTCAGGTCAGTTCAGGTCAGGTGTTAATGACACTAACCACCGTCGAATATTGTTGAGGGATACAAACTCGTTAATTTTCCATTGGAGACCCTAAATGGTGTGCACGCACGTCGTTTAGATCATAGAAGCTGGACCCAAAAGACATATGAATGTTCTCCAACTGGACTTTTGCACAGGTAGAACTAATTCAAGGAAAATAGAAGCTTATTTTTTATGGGATTACATTTGTTAGAAAGAGAGACAAGTTTAAAATCATAGTTTGGGTTTGGGTTTTTGTCTAATGGGTTTCTGGTTTTTTTGTACTTGAATTAGATGATATAAATTTTACAACTTCCACCTTCATCTATACATTTACTGCACCAGAAGAGAGAGAGAGAGCATTAAAATGCGATCTGGAGTGGTGGATTGCGGAAGATGAGAGAGAGAGACAAGGGTGGCAATAGCAATGAAGGTCAGTTGAGAGGTTATTTTGATATTTTCGCATACTATTAACATTGATTTTGAATGAAAATGGATGGAAGAACTCGCAAATATGATATAGTTTTAGAACGCTAAAATTATCTGTTAATACTAAAAAGAGTATATAAGTTAATTCGACTATAATTTAAAGAAGCTAAATGTCAACCAGTTGCTAATACAGGCTGAACATGTAAAAAAAATTCTCAGATTTAAACCTTGCTTACAAGAAGCGAAGAAATTTAACTTTCACTAAACTTTTATAAAAAAACAAAAAACTAAAATATTTTATTAGTTGAATATTGAATTTAATTTCATTTTGATTTATATAGATACAATTTTTTTAAGATAATATATTAGGATTTCATTAAAAAAAATTTTAGATCAATATAAATATTATAGGGAGGAGATGACTCATCTCCTAGAAATCGAACGTATAATAAAATAATAATTATTTGATAATTTAATAAGAAATTATAATTAAAATTAGGAGGTGAATTTAAAGAAAATGAATAAATTTTCAAAAGTAATTTGTTAGATGAACTCCCTGAATTTTTTATATATGATCTAATTATTCATCAATTAGTTGTTTATGACGAACACAGAGGATTTGAATCACTAAATTCAAATAGAAGAATATGCAGCACTATCAGATTTCAAAAGACAAAAATCATCGTATGGTTAAAAAATTCTTCATAAGTTGCACAAACCAAATAAATGTAAATAACAAAATAAAACTATATAAAAAATGAAGATATTATAAACTCTACACAAGATAGAGATAAAATACAAATAATATCAGAATAAATAAATTTATAATTTATTTAATAGAAAACATAAAATTTGCAACAAAATTAAAAATATAAGAAAAAACAGTCATAAGAGAAAAAAATTAGCCATCTTATCTACATATTTGATTTTATGTTTTAACGGAAAGAAGGATGGAAAATTTTAAGGGTGAGAGAGAGGGAGGCCGCGGTTACTTCTAACAAGTATAAACCCAGATTTCAAAAAATATAGATACAAATTTGAAAAAAAAATAATCAACAAATCAAATAAATCCTTAGGTATAACTGGACCAAAGAGCTTTTGGAATTTGAAAATAAAATAAATGAAAAGTATTTATGCTTGCTTGCACTAAATTGAAATTTAATAAGGGGCAGGTGACAGAAATTTAAGAAGGAAAGAAGAAAATTTTTTTGAAAAAAATACTACTCTTCAAGATGAGCATTGATTGGGTAGAAAGACAATCACACAACTAACTGAACACTGAGATCGAAACGAAAGGCGGAAAGTGGGTCCCGCAAAAGCAGAATCAGACACCGATTTAAAACCGCACGATTCACGAGGGGCGGCCCACTTCAAGGGGATTCAAACTTTGGTCTTGATTTTCTAAGTCACAAATAATGACCGTCAGATTAAAGGCTGACAAATCTCGAGAAATCCAACAGCCGACGTTTAAGTATCAATTTTGAATGCACTCACAGGTTATTACTATTGCGTTTGCAACCTATATTAGTCAAGCCTCCGATTCCCGGCATGTGCCCCAGGATCAGCGTGTTTTCCCCCGCGAATACCATTCCAATCAAAATGCACCTCTTTTGTGATTTAACTACAATGTTGCCCTCCTCCGTGCTTGGCTCCCTATAACTAGTTATTTTAATTAAAAATGTTGCATATATATTTTTATTATATTTTTACTTTCATATGATATATACTAATTAATATATTACTAACTTTTTTATCAATCAAGATTAATTAATTATACAAAATTGATCAACATGTACTAAAATGGTTAAATTTACTAAATACTTACATTTTAAATTTTCAAAATAATTGTCAATAAATAATGACATTGGAAAATAAATAGACGAAAAAGAAAAATGTACCTAGCAGTTGATATTAAAGATTTTTTAATGCTAATCAACTGTCTTAGTGTTGTATACGGTTAAGAGTAATTAAGTGCGTTCTATTATTTGAGTCATTATTTACGAGCTATTTATATTTTTTTTTAATACAAGATTAAAAAAATCTTCTTTGCAAATTACAATAATCTTCTGCCCTTTATAATTAAGATTTTTTTTACATAAAATATTTTTAATTATAGCAACAATATGCAATTTCAATCTTTTGTATTGTACTACCAAAATAAAATAAAGAAAATGTCCTCTATTTTATCTTTTTTAAAATTATCTTTAGCTTTCCCTTATTTCCAAGATTTTTATTTACTTTCCACATAGCAATTTTGTTTTTTACATTACAAGGTTGACTTTCTTTTAAAAAAAGAAGGTAGCGACTATGGAGATTTGATTGTTCATCCAATGAATTAATTTTGAATAATATTTTTAGATTATTCCATCATCAAATTCATTTAGTTTAAAATATACTCTATCCATTTCAAAAAGATAGTTTATCTTTTCCTTTTTGATTTGCTCCAAAATATATATCACTTTCCTTTTTACAGTATAGTTAATTATTAAATTATCTATTATATTTTTATTAAATTTTATATTATTTTCAATAATTTTTATTAATTTTTACTTATTATTCCAATATAGTACTACCTCCGATTTATATGATTAACAATTATTACTTCAATTTAATAATTTTTTTAAAAAATTATTATTAAATAAAAAATAATATAGTCAATTTATTTAATAATTTATTATAATTTAAATAAATTTAATATATATAATTTATTTTTTTAATATAATAAAAATTAATAAATAAGTAATTTTTTTAATAAAATAAGTAAATTCATAATTTTTTATTTTTCAATATATATCATGTATTATATTAAATATTCAATGGCGATCTATCTGTAAGAAAATTTAATTTTTTAATTTTTTAAATTAAAATTTTTAAATTATATTTTTTCAAAAGTTTTTCTCACTTGTTTAAAAGATTTATACTATTTTGTAGATAAATTAATACACATAAATATTTAAAAGAAAAAATCTTTTATATATATATATATATATATATATATATATATATATATATATATATATTATAAAAAATTGAAACATTTAAAGTAGCAAATAATTATGGTTATCATTAAAAGAAGTGATAATTGACTAATTTAATAATTGGTTATTGCAAAATTGAGGAATACTCATATGTAATGAAATTTAGTTCACATATAAAGAAATTAAATTATATTAAGTAGAACATTGATATTTTTTATATAAACATTTTGTTGCAAAATTAAATAAACAATTAAATTTAACTGAGCTTTTATTTATATATGAAAATTAAATCCTTATTAATATTTTTTATGTCATTAATTTGTTGCAAAATCAAGAAATAATAAAATATAATTGAAAAATCCAACGGAAAAATCGTTCAGTAATGGCACATTCGTGATTATCTCTTGTTTCCTAGACATTTAGACAATGGTTTGAAAAATCCTCCAATGTCTGCCTTATTTATTAGTATTATTTTAAAAAAACCAAAAAATTCCGAAAACTAACGGGAGAGAAAGCGCCTTTCGTCAAAGGTATCAACAGCGAAGACAAAAACGCCATACCTCAACTTCACCTGCTTTTCCCCCTCCATTCTCTCTCTGACTTCAACATCACAATTTAAACATTTTACCTTCTCATTTCGTCTTCTTCTCCAATTAATCCATCTTCTCCATTTCTCTGACAACAAAACTGCGTCGAGTAAGGCAATTTCTTTCCTAGCACAGACTACATTTTTCAGATATTCAAACGAATCATGCTTATCTCTATTTACAGTGTTTTTCATTGTTTAATGTTGGCGTTTCAGATCTATTTATGGCTCTGTATTTGCAAAGGAAAAGAAGTATCTGATGATCCTTGATTAGCTTTACAACAGAGAAGAGCTTGGAATATACATATATTATAAGCAAGTAAGCTTCAAGATGGTGACGAAAGAGAAAGATGAAGAGTTGGCGCTTTTCCTCGAGATGCGGAGACGAGAGAAGGATAAAACTAACCTTTTTCTTCTTTACAACGATAGCAACAATAACAACAACAGCAACAGCAATGGAGTTGATGCCTCTTCAGGTGAGAAACCGGCGACGGTTTTTAAATTTGAATTTACTATTAAAATAGAGATCAGATATATTAAACTGATATTGAATTTTACAGGAACCAATAATCGTCTTGGATCGCCGATATCTAAGATAGTTTCCTCTGCGCCGGCCAGAAAGACAGCTGCTGAGAAATTTTTGGATTCTGAAAATGACAAATCTGATTATGATTGGTAAAGTTACTGACTATCTTTTTGAATTGGTGTTATGAATTTGTGTATTTTCTAGTTAAAAATGTCTAATGATGGTTGCTTAGTTAAATATTTGAAGAGGATCTAAAATTTTTGGAGAACAATTCAAGTAATATAAAATTACAAAGTAATTTATATAAGCTATTCCTTGTGTTGATTGCCATCAGGCTTTAGTGAATAGAAAATTATGTCTGTTGGATCATTATATATATGTACACACACACACGCAGACAGACACATTTTTCTTAAAGAAAAGAAGGAACGACATAAATTGGAAGTTAATTGCAAATTTCATGTCCATTGTTAGCGAAATATTTTCCTAGAACAAGTATTTGCGAATTTCTTGGTAGAGCTTTGATTGGCCAATGATGCCAATGGTTTCTGAGTTTAGTTATGCTGTCACAGATTATGAGCATTGATACAAAGATGATACATTTGATATGGTCTATAGATTTGCTGTGCGCCAAATTGGTATTAATTATAGTAATTTGGTATGGTAGAAGGTGTATTTGGCTGAGTATTAATAAGGGATCTCCTGCATTCAGGCTTCTTACACCGCCTGGGACTCCACTTTTTCCTTCGTTGGAGATGGAATCGCAGAAAACTATAATGAGTCAGATTGGGATGTCTAATGCTCGTCCCACTGCTCTGAAGTCAAGGGTAAGGACTTTCAGATGCTCTCAAGGCTCAGACATTTGTTTCTATCCTCCGCGTTGATTTTCTTTTCCGCCTATTTCAAGTACCTGTTTTAGCTCACACCCCACAACATCCTCTTCTCTACTACTATTTAGGACAATCTAGCATGTCTATGATGTTACATGAAAATTCATATGGTATTAGTGCTGCAGCTGACAAATATACAAGAACCTGCTTCAAGGACTAATGTAGCTTCAAAGCGGACAACTATGCAATCAGGAATAAACTCTTCAAATGTCGCTAACAGAAGGCCCTCATCATCTGGGGGACCGACGACTGCTGCTAGACCTGCAACACCAACCGGGCGGGCCACTTTAACAACTAGTGCTAAGCCTTCAAGACCTTCCACTCCTACTTCTAGGGCTACCTTGCCTTCGACTAAGCCTGCTGGTCCTACAGTGAGATCTTCAACTCCTACTAAAACATCTGCACGCTCTTCAACTCCAGTTTCCAGACCTTCATTACCACCTTCAAAGTCAAAGTCAAGATCAGCAACTCCGACTCGTCAAATGTCAGCCCCTTCAGGTGCAGCTAATGCAGCTGCTCCTCCTGGTGGTAGGTCTTCGTCAGTGACAAAGTCTGTTCCGGCAACATTGAAAAATCCAGTACAATCACGTGGCTGTTCTCCTACTGTAAAGTCTTGGCCTTGGAAACCTAAGGAGATGCCTGGATTCTCTCTGGATGCTCCACCAAATTTAAGAACATTGTTGCCAGAAAGGCCAGCTTCCGCCTCAAGGGGTAGGCCTGGTGGTGCAATTGCTCAAGCATCTTCTATTGAGGCTGGTTCTAAAGGTAGACCAAGACAGCAATCATGCTCTCCTGCTAGAGGAAGGGCTTCAAATGGTAGTCGAATCTCCATTCCCACCAAGAGCAGAGGACAAACTAGTAGTGGTGATGATGTGAACCCAGTACTCATGGGAACAAAAATGGTCGAAAGAGTAGTAAATATGAGGAAGCTGGCACCACCAAAGCAAGATGACCACTCTACCCATAATAATTCCACTGGGAAGTCATCTTCCCTTGATGGCACAGGCTTTGGTAGAACACTCTCAAAGAAATCTCTGGATATGGCTTTGAGGCATATGGTATGCATCTTTTCCTTATTGTACTGAATATCATGTTAACAAATCCCAAGTAGGAATCATTAGTATGTTTTCAGAAAAGATCCAATGTAGTCTTGTCTTTGGATTCGGATCCTCTGTTTTCCTTGAGGACGTCTCTGCTCTGTCCCTCGTGTTATTGTAGAATGATTATATTTATGTTATATGTGGTTAAAGAGTCTTACTTGGGCGCTATTCTAACTTTTGCTCGCGTATGGTAGATAATTCAGTTGTCTTGTTCATTTATAGCTATACTGATTTGGGTTTCTCTCTTGAGCAGGATATAAGGCGAAGCATTTCAGGTAATCTACGCCCACTTACCAGCATTCCTGCTTCCTCTGTGTATAGTGTGAGGTCAGGAGGGTCTGCAAAAAGCAAGAAAAGTAGTGGTTTAGACTCTCCTCATGCCACAAGCAGCAATGCTAGCTCTGAGCCAAGTGTCAACGATAGCTCCTTTTTTGTTGATGGTATAGAAACGGAAGACAGAATTTGGAAGTGAGATATGAAATTTGTCGCCTCCGAGCCAGCAGGGTAAGTGATCATATTAATGGGACAACAAAAGCCAAATTGAAATTGATTCTGCATTGCCTAAAATTGTCCCCACCTACTATATTTATGCTTGGAACCTCATTTAGCTCAATATTTAAGAGGCACTTTCACCTGAAGGTGATATTAAGCACGGAATTCACTATTCCTTGAAAACAGTTTGAAGAAATTCAGGTGCCTGCATATCTTAAAAATCCTTTAATATATTATTGGAACCAATCTGTTGGAAATATTTCATGAGCCAATTCTCTGGATCATCTCTTGAACTGTTCCGGTGTAATAGGTAGTTTTTGTACCTCTTAAAACTTCTCTGAAGAGCTCCTTCAGCTTATATACATGTTTGAAAATTTATTGCTGAAATAGAGTTTTGTTTATGAATTTGTATATTTGACTTTGTCAGGGCTCATTAGCACAAGTGCCATAGAAATGTACAGGAGGTTTGACTCGATTCTTTGATCAGTTCAAATCCAATTAAATTTAATTAAGGGTAATTGAAAAAATATTGAAGGTTACCCTTAATATACACTTAGTGCCTGCATTTTGTTTTAAAATTAATAATTTTAGATCTTGTAATATCGTCGATAAAAAAATTGAGATTTTGATTTGATAAGATTTTAAGGAAATAAAGTTTTAAAAAAAAAAAGAAACCAAAAAAATGTTCAAAAACTACAGATTTTAAGGAACTAATATTTTGAAAATTAATAATTCAAAAACTATATTGCAGGTAATTTAAAACTTTGAGGACATATTAAAAATTTCTGTAATTTATAAAAAAAGATTAAAATATATATTACGGTAATTTTAGAGTTGTATGTTTTTAGTTTAGCCATTTCTAAGCATAGATTCCTTTTGAAAAAATACGAAAATATCCTTTTTATTTTAAAAAACACATGAATGAATTAGTAATATTTTTCAAACCATAAAGATTGTACTGTAATTTTTATGATATAATATTTTAATATTTTTTATTTTTATTATTAATTTAAGGAAAAAAAAGATAAAAAGATGTAAATAGTGTTAAAAAAAGCAAAGTATAGAAAAAAAATTTATATATTTTAAAAATATGAGGACGGACTAATTATATTTTATAAATTATAAAGATTATATTGTAATTTTATTTTTCTTTTCCTTATTTACTTTATGGGCCTTTGTTGGGCTCCATTGAATAACCTATTCTCGGTCCTCGATAATTTTGCTGGCTGGAGTGGATTGCGCATGTCGCCAAGTATGGGAACATGTATACATGTGTAAGTGAAAACGGGGAATAATGTCATTATCTACTACCATATTATTATTCATTTAATGAAAAATAAATAAATTACGATAAAATACAAAAAAATTTATAATTAAAGATAAATATGAAAATTCTAAAATCAAACACAAAATTCAACAAATAATTTTTTTAAAAAATAACTTTAAGGCTTATATTATTTAAAAGTTTAATCACATATGGTTTATTTAAAAAATACTCTCAGGCTAACAATAAACACGCCAAACCTAATGATTAGTATAAAAATGATATGCATATACAATGAACTTGAAAGAAATTCAAGTAAAAGAGATGAAGGAAATTGATTTTGTCAAATGCTTCCTCGTATCTGTTACTTGATCACAACAATCAACGCGCTTGAGTTTAATTTTAATTTATCTCCAGTCTAATTGCAATTGGTTGACGCAAAAGTCACACAAGAAATGCTGATAGTAAGACAGAAAGCTACTTTTGTACCAAACCTCTTAAATATGTTAATCAAGATGGAAATCTCAGTGTAACAATCCAAAATTTGGGCAAGACATAATCATAGGTCCACTTGTTAAATTGAATTGAAAACAAGTTTCAGGTCATCATCAATCGGATGACTTATAAAACTGGGTAAGGATTAAAGATTAGAGTCATTATTAACCTATGAGTGGTTGTGGCAGAGTTGGTACCACAAGCTACATATATAAAAAAAAATTTTTAGATTTCATAACTATTAAATATATCTACAGAAATGACGAAGAGACTTAATTATGATTAGATTTCGAATTGAATTTAGTCTATATCATCTATGGTCATCGGATACGGATATCGATAATATAAAAAAAAAAAAAAGATTAGAGTTATGATATTGTCATAGCCATTACCATCTCCTCACGAAATTTAATATATAAAGTTGTGCAAAATTTATGCTTATAAGTTTGCAACCTCATTATTTACCTTTTTAATAGTTGGATATGTGAAATTAAAGAAAAATAATTAATTCGTCTTTGAGATTTATCAAACTAATTAAGTTATCCCTGCAGTTTAACAATATTAATTAATGGTCCTTGAGATTTATCTCCATCAAATCAGTTGATCCTTCTTTCAATTTTTTTAGTATAATCTGTTAAAATTATTGAAAGAGACTAAAATATCTAATGCTTAAGAAAAAAAAATAATTAATTCATTTCTAAGGTTTTACCAAACTAACTAATCATCTCGGCAATTTAATAATATTAATTAATGATCCATGAAGTTTACCTCTATTAAACTATTTGGTTATTCCGTTCATTTTTTTTTAATTTTTTTATTAAAACCTTAAAAAGTTACTAAAATATCATTACACTAAAGAAGAAAAATACTAAACTAACCTAAGTTATCTGCTTTATAACAGAATGACAGTTAAGTCTTAATAAATTTGCAATTGAAATTTTGAAAAAAATGGTGATTTTTTTTTATTTTCTAAAAATATTCTTAGTATTTTTATGGTCCTACCTTCGTTTCATTAGTTATAGTTTGTAATGAATATATAAATTTCATTAGTTGTAATTTGTAATGAAATATATAAAATAACTTATTTTCTTGAATGTCGATACCTAAAATTAAATGTCTATTATTTTTATTGAAATTAACTCAATATATATTTTTCTCTTTTATCTTTTTATAGGTGGCTAAAGACAGTAAACTGATACATTATGTTGATTAATTTTTTTTCTAGTGAATATCAAATAATCAATATATACTATAACTCTCGATTTTCCCTCCATGATAAATGGAGATTCTAACCTAAGTTAGTTAGTCTTTTTACGTATTTTATCTTCTTTTTTTTCAAGATTTTAATGGAAAAATATGAAAAAAATAGACGAAATGACCAATTGGTTTGACGGAGATAAACCTCAGGGATATTTAATTAATATTGCTAAACTCTAGGGATGACTTAATTAATTTGGTTAAATCTTAGCGACGAATTCATTATTTTCCTTTCTTATGTGGTAGGGTCTTTTAGTTTTTTAAGAGATTTTAACAGAAAAAATTAGAGAAAATAGACAGAAAAACCAACTAATTTGACGTAAGTAAACCTTATATACCATTAATTAATATTATCAAACTACATAAATGACCTAATTTGATCAAATCTCAAATGACGAATTAATTATTCTACCGTGTAATTAATATATTAATCTACTAGAACGTTCATTGCCCAGCGGTTACAAACCCAGGACCAACCATTTTTATATATTCGACGTAGAATCTGTAAGTTCATGGTCTCAAGCTTAAAAAAATTCAAAGATTTTGAATTTTGCTTCTAATTTCTTTTTTATTTTTTATTTTTATCGTCTAACATTCATGGGCTAATTCTAGTCTACGTAAATAAAATAAGTTTATTATTATTACTATTATTATATTTCAAGATGCAATTTTCCATTTTTTATAGGGAATTATGAATTTATGGTGCCATGACTATCTTTGTTGACCAAAGTAGGGAGGAATGTCGCAGCCGCCACTGTTTTGTTTTAATACATGAGAAATCCAATCAACTCAATAATAATGTTAGCGGGTCGCTTCCATTTAAATACTATCTCAATTCCATTATCACATTTAAAATTTGAAGTCCTTTAAAATTATTTTATTATCTTTTTTTGAGAAAATTATTTTATTATCTTCATTTCATATTATTTGTCAAGGTTAGAATATTACAATTTTTAAGAAAATCATTAAATTTATTTAATTTAAAATAAATTATTAGATAAATTGACTATATTACCTTTCATTTAATACTAATTCTCTAAAATATTATTAAATTAAAATACTAATTATTGATCATGTACAGAGAGTAAATATGAAAAAAAATATTTATTACTCCTTAAACCCACAAATATAACAACTATTTTAGAACAACCTATTTTCTCAAACATAATAAATATTATTTAATAGAGGTAATAAATTTATTTAGGCTATAATAAATTATTAAATAAATTGAATATATTACTCCTAATTTAATACTAATTCTCTAAGAAATTATTAAATTGAAGTAATAATAATTATTGGTCATGTACAAATGCTAAACAGAAAAAAATATTTATTCACTTGTTGAAACTATAAATGTGATAAATATTTTGAAATAAATTATTTTTTTAAATGTGATAAATATTATGAAAAAGAGATAGTAACATTTCCTATTAAATTGGTGATAATTCTTATGGGTTACAAATTTTGAGCTACTCTTTGCATCTATATTTATTTAAAATTTTTACTATGTGTATTTATCTTGAATCTATTAAAATATTCAATCAAGTACCCATATCTCAATGTTTCAAAATTTTACAATCCGTGCACGTCAAAAATACATTTAAAGTATTCTTTTGTCATGACCCAAAACCGTGGGCAGACCGGCACTAGGATCTGGGTAAGCTTAAGGCCCCCGAGGCCCGTAGTAAGCCTAATCTCTGATTTCAACACCATAATTACATGAAAATATTCTACAAGTTGGCCCATTATATTTTTAATGACTCAAACTATCACAGGG
>CANUEX010040318.1:0-29585 GCA_948099535.1 Jatropha multifida
TAATAATTGATTTACTTTAAAAGTATAAGTAATAGCATTTGATGAAAGTAGAGTATAAATATAGACTGTGAATAAAACAATAATAAAGAAACTAAATAGATTTTAATCTTTACCTAAACTAAAGTATGAACTTCAAAATAACAAATAAATCATAAAGGATTTAAATTAGTTAATCTACTTAAAAATATAAAGAACGTAATTATAATAAAGGACTGAATATGAAATGTTAATTTGATATTAGGTTGAAGAAGCTTAATAAACTGTTGTGAAAGCCTGAATGATCTGTGGAAATCAACTTCTTACTTTTAGGTGAGTAATAATATATAATGTTTTTCCAAATTCATTACTGCATAATTTATTTTATGCCTTGTGCTTATTATTTCTAAATTCTTGCATACATAGTATATGGATGAATGTTTGTGCAATGATAAATGCTGTGAATAATTGGTTTGTACATGATGATATGTGATTGTTGTGTGGGAGTTGGAATGATGTGAATCACCTGGGTTGAGAGCACGGGCATGGTGAGAATACTGTCAGTGGGCCATAAGCGGTGGGAGTGGCGCCCCCCTTGTGCACTCTGGATGATGACACGTGTCATGGAAAAATATTTTTACAAAGAAAATTATTTTACGAAAAGTGTTTTTATCTGATTATGGTTTTGCCCGAATGAGGGTGGGCTCCCTGGGTGCACAAGTCACAAGACCATGGCATTATATGATATGATATGATGGATATTAAAGCATGCTTGGGGAGAGCATGGTCCTGTTAAGGTGATTTCACTGACTAACAACCACTTGATGTGCATATGGTTGCAGTTGTTTGTATATGATATGATTGACATTGTGTGAATGGAGAATGTTCATTTAGAATGCCATAAGTATCATTTGTGTGAATGTGTGGGTTTGATATTATATGTTATTATTCACTGAATTTTATACTCACCCCTTTCTACCCTTATCCTTTATTTTGTTTTAGAAAATTGTGAATCAGTTGTAAAAATTTGGAGCTTTAGTTTTCTGTCCTTTCAAGATTATTTGAAGGAATGTTTAAATGTGTAAGATAGAATCATTTAAGATTTTTTATAATTGTACAGTGGTAGAAAATCTGCAGTTATGATAAGATTTTATTATTGTAATAATAATGTTAAGTGTATATAAAATTTTATGGGAACGGTTGAGTTGAATGAAATAAGGCCCTGTAATAGTTTGAATCATTAAAAATATAATGGGCTAACTTGTAGAATATTTTCACATAATTAAGGTGTTAAAATCAAATATTAGGCTTACTACGGACCTTGGTGGCCTTAAGTTTTTTTTTCAGGCCCTAGTGCCGGTCTGGCTCATGGAAACCGGTCGTGACAGTTGTAAAGTTAGACTAACCACCCAGATTAAGCTTTAAAACGCACCGTTTGAAACTTAACTTAATCCAAAAAATCTTCACTTGATGATTCAATTCCTCTGCCGCCTCGTCCAAAAGCCACAGGCATAGGTTGAACCATGTTTGCCGCAGTAAGATCTTCACTTTGATGATGCAATACTATTGGAGAAAGCAATGGTTGTGGTAACTAAAGACTGAACCATAGTGCTTCTTCTTGAACTAAGACTGAATTAAGACTCCCCATCTACTTCTTTGCGGTGAAAGTTACAATGACAATCACAAAGCTGCACATTTTTAAGCTTCTAAGGTATATTCTTCGCCTTCAGGCATGAACTCACCACAGCCGTCGAAAACGTTGTCGCCAATGCTGGCCGCATGGTTCCTGAGACGACATTCTCGGTACCTATTGATATGGGTTTAGAGATTTTACTTGAGTAAGTGATAGCTGTCTGTTATGGTGATCTAAGGTTTGTGTGTAAGTGAGCATTTGTGTTGCTATTGTGATTCCCATCTCTTCTTCTTTTTGATGCTCCTGATGAATGATGAGTACTCTAACTTGAAGGGTAGCCGGGACTCTTTCAACTCGTTAACTGACTCAATCATGAACTCAATGGGATTCAATTTCAAGTTTGGTTGATGAAAGCTCCTTTCTCCCCTGCATTTATGCTCTCTCTATTCTGGTTCATTATTTGTTCTGCTTTTCATATAGCAATTTTTTTTGCGTTATTTGGATATGGTCCATGATTTCACACTTTTGTTATTTGGTTTACAGTTTTGGGAATGGTTGCTGAACTCTAGTTGTCTTGTGACCTTCGTTGTTCATGGAGGATGGTGGTGCAGGTTAATTGGGAGAATTAACTAAGGGAGTTAATTTTAACTCCACCTGCTTTGACGGGTCCCACCTTTAGTATTTTGAGTTTGGAGTAAAATTATAATAAAAGTGAGAAATTAGAATACCGAAGAGCTAATTTAAGAATAGAGTGCAATCGTAGTAAAACGCAAAATACAGAGTAGTTTTAACAGTTAACTCGTAAATAAATAATTACATGCTGAAAAGTTTTAACCCTTGTTTGGGATAATTTGTGAAATTCATTTATAAATCTAAAATTTTATATTTAATATGAAAAAAAATTAAATTTTACCAATTTAATTCAATGAATTTGAATATAATTAAACCAAATTTTACTTAAAAAAAAAAGTGAATTTTCTAAATGATTTTTATAAATTTAAACAAGCCAAAACTTTATGACAAAACTTAGCCTTCTAAACTTATTATGTCAAAAGTACTTCATAAATAAAAGCAAATGAATCTTTAATTTTTAAATTTATTCATACAATAAAAATTAATTTATGAATAAATTCTATTTAGAATTCATGAATTCATTTATACCAAATGAAATGATTACTGTCAAAGCCAAGGAGATAGAGGGGCATTCAAACTAGGCATGGCCATGTTTCGATTTTCGGAAATAGAACTGTCAGTTCGGAACCGGTAGTATTGGAATCGGAGCTGTGCGGAATCGAAACTGGTCCAAATCAAATTTGAAATCGGGGATTTGGAGTGCAGTTTTTATTCCAAGTTTTGAGGAACTATGAACTGTCAATTCTAAGAATCAGTCGAAACTAGATGGAACCAGCAATACCGCTCATTCAAGTTGGTGATTCCAGTAGAATTTCTTTTACTTTTTCAAAATTTTTTGTGAAATTTTCAAATTAACCATTTTAACAACTATATATCGGCTAATTTTAAAAGTATTTGTAGATAGTCGATTTTTTGGATTTCCTATAAATACTTATTATTTTCATTTATCCTCATACAAAATTATTTCTCTCCGCTATTCTTTACTCTTCAATCTTTTTAAGCTCTCCCTTTTATAATTGCCAAATTATTGTCAAATAATTTATTTACAGTCTTTGATTATTGTCCAATTCCTTTTTTTAATTTTTTTTCTTAAAGTTTTTTTAAATTATTTCATAAATATTTAAATTTTAAATTATGAAAAAAAATATTTTCTAATTTTTTATTTTGTAATTACGTGATTTTTCGAAAAATCAATCAAAGAACTGGCCGAAACCATCTGTTTTGTAACCGTTAAAAGACAATAACCTTTTGCCTTTAAACCGTAATCAAAACCGTCAAATTTCTAATTCGATTCTTCCATATTTTTTAGGACTGAAATTATCGATTGCAAAACCAAAGCCGGCGGTTGTGTGACCGTAGCCACCCCTAACATAAAACAATTTATGTACAACAAACATGCGTGAAGAATGGCAGAAGTTTGAAAATAACAGTTTGCTGCAAGAAAAAAAAGAAAGGAAAGAAGCTAGAAATGAAGCTATGGAAGCCTTTTTCATAAAAGTGGATGGAAAATAATGATCTAAGTGATGGCCTCATTTTTACTTGTATAAGACATTACGTACTTAAATCTTGAAAAAGGTTCAAAGATATTGTTGGATTTTAAATCTCTATACAATCCATGAACAAGGAATACAAAGTTTGTCCATTCTTTCCTCATACAGACATCTTTCAATTTGTCTTTCAAAGTGAAATACCCAAAATGACATTAGGGTCACTTCATGCTATTAAGTCTGAAAATTTGTCAAACCCAAATGAAGGAAATGCATCCTTCCAAAATCTTCTGGATTGAGACCTTTCCCATTTTTTCAGTTTTAATCTAACATTTGGTCAAGAAAACAAATTATTGAGGCTACAAATAAATAGTTATTGCTTGTTCAATGTCTCTGTTATTACATCATCACAATTTCTTTTTTTTTTTTAAATTAATTATCCACCTCGTCCATATCCATATAAAATGGAGTGGCATAATAGATTTTTTGTAAACTTGAGGGTGTAATAAAAAAAATCACGTAAATTTCAACTGCAAATTTATGCATTTGGCTTTTTTTTTTACCAAATGCATAAATTCACTTTGAACTTTGTAATTTTAACCTATATGCATTTTAACTTATAAATTTTGGTAATATTATATGTATTTCACACTAATAACAATAGTTTTTAGAATTTTTACTTTTATATTCCAGATATTGATTTAACGTATAGTTAACATAATTTTCAAATTTTATAACTATTTAATAAGTGTCTAGTTGATCTAATTTTGCAAATTCAAATGTTCAATTAACTCTACAAATTGAAATGTTTGATAGATTTAAAGTGTCATAAGATTAAAGTAACAAAGTATTTAATAAGCCAAAATAAATTGAAGTATTTAATGGGCAAAAATAAAAATTAAAAGTATCGTAAGATTAAAGTAACAAAATTCAAGAGTTCTTTTTTTTTCTCGTTATGCTACAATTAGGGATGACCATATTACGATTTTCAGAACCGGAACCACCGATGGGAACCTGAACCAAAATTGATGGCCTACAATCAGGTTTTGGTTCTACTATTTTTGGAAAATGAAACCGGTGGTTCTAAGAACTGGGCGGAATCGGAGGTTTTTTTTAACTGATTAAAATCGGCGGATTCGGCGGTTCCACCTAGTTTCAATAACTTTTTTTTACATATTTTTCTGAAATTATCAAATTAACCCTCTTAATATCTATTTAATGGCTAATTCTATGGGTATTTATGAAAAATTAATTTTTTAGATTTACTATTCTTTGTCATTTAAAAAAAATTAAGTTCAAATATTTTTCTAAAAAAAATAAATTAAGTTCAAGCTCTTTTTCTAAAAAAAAAATAAGTTCAACCTTTCTTTTAAAACAAATAAATTAAATTAAGCCTTTTTTATTTTTTTTTCTAAAAATTATTTCATAAATATTTAAATTTTAAATTTTAATACAAAAATATTTTTTAAAATTTAATTTTATAATTATACGATTTTTTAGAAAATTAATCAGAAAATCAGCCTGAACCACCGATTAGAACCATTAAAGAATCGGAACTGAAATCGTAATTATTTAATTTTAAATTATAACCAAAACCATCAAATTTTGGTTCTGATTTCATTTTTAGATTTTTTGAAACTAGACCTGTCGGTTTCGGTTCCGAAACCGGAGGCACGAAAACTGTGGCCACCACTGGCTACAATTCCATCAAAACAAAAAGTGATGGTGCCTCAAGCATTAAGTTTTTGTTTTTACTTTTGCTATTATTTTATTTTTTATTATTATTATTTTAAGAGCAGTATTTATGTAATACTCTATTGGAAATATTTCTAATAATAAGCTTCGACTTAATAGTTAGGGCATACTATCAAATTCTCCAAGCTCCTAATCTATATTTCGTAAATTATATTCTGATTCAAAAAAAATATTTAAATAGGTTATATCATGAAATTACAATAAAGTTATGAACTTAGTATCCTTTCCTTTCTTGTCTCGTTAAGATTAGAAATTCTATATTTTACATATCCATCCGATTGAGCCCTTCAATAATAATATTTTATGTGAAAATAAGAATGAAACTATTTTAGCTTCCAAACATACAAAGTATTAAACTATGGAGGCTCTAAATCCTAAAAGAAAAATAATTATTTCGTCATTGAGGTTTTATAAAATTAATTAACTCATTATTGTATTTTTGTATATTAGGTATTTAGTCTTTGAGATTTAGTTCCGTCTCATTATATGGTCCTTCCGTTTAATTTGAGAGATTTTACCGTAAATGTTTCGTAAAAGACAAAAGTACCCTTTAATAATATTAAAATTGACCAAACACAGTCTCCTCCTCCCCTTTCATCTCTACGTTTTGCAACTGTCTAAAACCCATTTTTATTAAATCTCACTACCACCTAGCACCTCGCACCATCAATCAATTGTCATCATCCGCATTTATTCTTCAAGAGAACCAAATCAACAAAACCTATTTGCTTTCTTGATTTCTTCAAGAAGAACTAGATCCACAAAACCTAAGCTTTAAACAAATTCATTAAACACCCAACAAAATTAACTTGATTCTAATTATGAATTTTTTTCCATCAACTCCACCAAATGCTCAAATTCAAGCCTAGATCTCATGGATATCACTTGGACTCCCTCAACACAATTTTCTCCTTCACAATCACATCAATTTCTATTTTATAAGTTTCAAATTTTAGGTATTTCTAGTTTATTTTCAAGTAGTTATTCTTTAAACTTTGCTCATCTCAGGTTATTCTTTAATCTTTGCTCATCTAATTGGTGAAAATCATATTACGCATGTGGGATTATAGAATTTGGAGTTGCAACTTGGGTTTTCATTTACTTGTAATGTAAGAATTTTGTTCATTGATTGGTGAAGTTGGGGATAGAAGGTGAAGAAGACAACAACGAATGTCACTAGAATTAACTGTCTTTTATCGCAGGGTTTAGTGGAGAGGAAGAGAATTTTTTTTGTTTAATTTATTAGATTTCAGATGGAGTTTCACATTGAATATTATTTGATGTATGGGTTTCTTTGATAATTAGAAGCCTGAATTTGTTAACCTGGATTGGTTTCTGAAGGGTAAGGGAGAAGGTGAAGGTAGAGGTGGTTGTGGCCATGACTCGGGTGACTTGCCATTTGTGGTCTTTCTGTATCTTTTTGTGTAAGGGTTATTTTGTCATTTTAAAAAATTTATCCCTCATCTCTCTTACTTTTTAGTTTAATTTAACAGGAAAAACAATTAATTTTCGACGAAATGACCATATAATGAGTCGAAACTAAATTTCAAAGACTAAATACCTAATATACAAAAATGTGAAGATAAGTTAATTAATTTTATAAAACCTCAAGGACCAAACATTATTTTCCCAATCCTAAATAAACACTGAGAGAAGCTGCTGACTAGGACACGAATTGGGTTAACCATGCTGAATTAACCCAATTTCATTTTATCAAAATATATTCTCATGGTAAATGAGTCTGAAATTGGTCGATAAAAGTCGATTTAAATCGAATTCAGTTTTTCAAATTAAATTAATTATTTTAGATTAAAAATAAATTTATCTAATTATATATAGTAATTTTTTCTATATTCAAATCACATGATAACCGAATTTCAAATAATTATATAGAATCGATTGCTCAGCCCTCTTATCGCGTCACCCGGAAAATACGCGGGATTGGTGGAATAGGTCCTTTTTGCATCCATGAGTTTTGGTACTTGGAAATAATAATAATAACTATAGCTTTCTCTTTAGCCTTTAGGATTAAACATTTATTTTATTATTATTCATATAAATAAATAAAAATATAAAAAACAGTTGATTGGCTTTGTTGGACAAACAGTTACCTTAAAACTTCAAACGTATGATATGCTACTCTACTATATAGTCTTATATAGTATAATTCAGAATCTTTATTAAAAACAAAAAAGAAAAAGCCTTAGCCGCCTAATATAGATATATATGCTTTTGGCAGCTGATCTGCAGTCCACAAAGATTATGTTTCATTTGACATTACTCATTTTTGGAATTTTTTTTTATTTACACTATACATGTCTATGCAAGTACAATATATAGTCATATAAAAAAAACTTATGACTCAATTTACTTTAAAGTTAATGATAAAAAAAATAAAATCAAAATACTGAATATAAGTCCAACTACAAAATGATGTCGTATAATGTATTTTATGTTCAAGTTAGCTTTTTTTAAGCGGGATGTCGACGTAGATGTAATTTGAAAAAAATTAAACTCAATTAACGGACACATCAACAAATATTAACAAACTCTAGACGGAAACTATAATTGACAAAGAAAAATAAGTACAAGGTATTGATTGACAAAATAAAAAAAAATTGATCAAATTTGAAAAAAAATCATGAGTTAAGGATTTTTTTTGTGTTTAAGCCTTTTATATTTAAGTTAGTTTTTTTACGTTACATGTCCATGTGGACGTGATCTGAAAAAAATTAAGACCCTATTAACGAACAGATCAGAAAACATTAACAGACTCTAAACAGAGGCACAATTGATAAAGGAAAAATAAATATAGGGTATTGATTAACAAAATTAGAAGTATTGGCCAAATTTGAAAAAAACTCATAAATTCAGGTTTTTTTGGTATTAAGCCTAATAGAAATATGATAAAAAAATAGTTCTTTTTTATTAATTGTGAATTTTACTCCATTTCAATCCAAAAAGATAGTCTACTTTCTATTTTCATAAGGATTAAAAAATAATAATTATTATAGTTAAAAGACAATTTTATTTATATAACTTTCCTATTATGACCATTTTAAATAACATATGAGTAATAATTCTCATATCTTTAACATCTTAACTTATAAAATTTTTTATAAAAATTTACTCATAAAATATTAAAATTTTTTTATTTTACCTTTTAAAATAATAAAATTTTTCAATTCCGCCTTCTTAATTTTTGAAATTTCTTTTAGCTCCCTAATTTTAATTCTTGGCTCCATCACTACAAACATACTATAGTTATAATAGTTTACAAATATGAAAATACTGTTTTATAATTTGTATTAAAGATACATAATATATTATAGTTATTAAACTTATTTATTTATGAAAAAATATATTCTGCAAGTGATTTTATAAATTAAAGTGTTTCACAAATATAATTTTCTTTTTCAAGTTAAATGGACTATTTTGAAAGTTGATGATTCCACTAATAATAACTATATATTCATCGGCAAATGAAATAATTATGTAGGAGTTCATAATTATAACTCTCCATTTTCACATTTTATTTTGTAAATTTGAAATTATAGGATCGGTTGGATAATTACTGAAAGTACAGAGTTAAATAAACATCATACAATGAAGAATTGAACTATTAGATGCTTGATTAATTCAATATTTGGTACATGTTTGATTAGGAATGTGATGATATGTTTAATGTCAAATTGCAATGATTTGCAATGAATTTATTTAATACTGCTCTTTTAGCAAAGCAGGCATGGAGATTATTGACTGAGGCAGATTCATTCTATGGGAAAATGATGAAAGCTCTATATTATCCATCCCGGAATTTCTGGAATGCTACACCAGGATCCAAACCATCATGGGGATGGAGTAGTATTTTGAAAGGAAGAGAGGCATTATGCCTAGGAACAAGATGGAACGTTTCTAATGATGAGCAGATTGATATATGGGATGATGCTTGGGTGCCGGACCTTCCAAATTTCAGAATCACTTCTCCAAGAGCTTTGAGTTCTAATGTGTTTAGAGTTTATGATTTAATAGAGCAACAAAGCAAAAAATGGAAGGAATCTGTTGTTAGAGAATTGTTTACTGTTGAGGAATCCAATGCTATTCTTAAAATTCCCATTGGACCTTCTTCAGTTCAAGATAAAATTATATGGCACTTTAACAAGTCAGGGCAATTAACTGTTAGATCCATTTATCAGCTTCTTGTCTTGCATAATCAAAATTTAAAATTTACACCTCCCATTCTAAGGGATAATGAGTCTTCTTTCTGGAAGCGTCTGTGGAAGATTCCAACCTAACGAAAAATTAGAATTTTTTTATGGAGAGCAGCTAGAAATTCTTTAGCCTCATGTGTTAATTTATTTCGGCACGGTATCATCTCTTCGTCCACCTGCCAAATCTGCAACACTGAAGAGGAGTCAGTTGACCATATGCTCTAATACTGCCTCCATGCCAGAGCCACGTGGTTCAGTAGCAATCTTGGTTATATTTCATCTGCTTCCCTTTCTCAATCATTTAAATTTTGGCTCTACAACATTATGATAATCTGTTGCAATCAAGGAAATGATGATTTGCTTGCCCATATTGCAACTTTATGTTGGCAGATTTGGAAGACTAGGAATGGAGCTTATTTTAGACAGGAACATCCTAATCCTCTCTCCACAATTGCTAAAGCAGCAAAATTAGTTTATGAATTTAGAGTGCATCCTTATGCATCTTCTTCTCCTTCAGTTCAAGATCTTGCTATTGAAACCAGCTCTAACTGGTTACCTCCCCCTTCTGGTTTCTTAAAATTTAATGTGGACGCAACTTTTAATAGTGTGAATCAAATTGCTGGCCTTGCTGTCATATGCAGGAACTCAAATGGTGATATTGTGGATGGCTTTGCCTGCAGGAGACCATGCTCTTCAGCTTTAGCAGGAGAGGCCCTTGCACTTCTTGCAGCTATTGATTTAGCTAAGAGCATGAATGCTCAACAAGTCATTTTTGAAACTGACTCTCAAATTTTATATAAATCTGTGTCTAAGTCTGATTTTGCTTTTTGAAAAATTAGCTCATGTGTTCATTCTATTTCATTGGGTTTGAACAGTCTTCTTTATTCTTCTCTTGTATAGGTTGGAAGACTAGCAAATCAAGCTGCTGACTGGATAGTTAAGTCCAGCCTTGCCTTTTATTGTCCAGATAATTGGGTGGTTAATCCACAAGTACTTTGTGATCTGTTGTAATTTTGGCTCCCATTGTTTTTTGCTATAATGCATACAATTTGTTAAAAAAAAAAAAAATGAAGGAATGGATAAGGATCATAAGTTTAGACAGCAAGATCCTAAAACCTTGCCAATTGACTGAAAAATGAAAATCAAATCAAGCCTTCCAATCCACCTTTTCATTATATTATATAATATTATGATATGATATGATATTTCCAGAAAACCCTATCTTTGCTTAGGAAGAGCTAATAAGCTATATATATATATATACAAATTTAGAGAGGACAACTTATTAATTACTCATCTCTCATTTCAAGGGCCCCACCCAAAATCTCTGTCTCCAAATCACATTTTCACTCTGTGATATTTTTTCAAACATCTTTAATGTTGGCTTTGAAAGTTCCTTTCCTTCTCATGCATTTATAATTTCATTTATTTACTGAATGTGACACAAAACTATCTATTTATTTCCTCCCTCACAAGATGATTATCCATTTTTTTTATAATATAATTAATTTTTAAATTTTCTATTATATTTTTATTGAATTTTATTTTATTTTTAATTAATTTTTATTATTTTAATATAATAATTATTTACATATTATTTAAGATGAACATAATAAAAAATTTATATGAATAAAATTGTATGAATATAGGAGAGATTATTATTTTTATTATTATTACAAGACAGTGTGACTTTGTTTGTTCTCAGTAATTAATTAGATTCTCGTCATGAACTATAGATGTAGCTGAGTTCATTGCAAACAAAACAACATAACATGTAATGAACTAAATATATATTATTGAAAAACACATGGTTAAGGAAGATAATTAGCTACTAATTAAGTTCTTTGCCTGACACGTGTCAAAGCAAAGAAAATCACATACTACATTGCTTAATTAAGCACATATAATAAAAGAAAAGAGACCCATAATTAGTTAATTAGTAGTACCTAAATATAATTTAAGTGAAGAATTACATATATATATGTATTATATTACTATTATTAACTAGATAGAATCTCGTCCCTGCCCATTAGTAGTGTAGGAGTTGAGGCTAAGCTCTAATGAAGCAGTACGGAAAGTGTTGTTGCTTTCTTGAGCAGAACCATACCAATTGTGATACTGAGAGTAAGAAATAGGGTTGTGCTTTATGTTGCTGCAGAAGCCATTAATGTCTTCTCTTTGTGTAGGGAAGAGAGGGAGAGTTTCAATTTCTGCTTCCTGTTCCTCTTCTTGTTCCTCATCATGATGTTCAAATAGGGTTTCCATATAACTTGATTTTTGCTTTTCAAAATATGAGTAACTAGATGATCCACTGCTATAAGGATTTTCATTAATCCCAATCCATCCATAGTTAGAGCTCATGGATCCACCAGCTGATATTGAACACTCCTGATTCAAGAAAATTATAATAATAATGATAATAGTCTCACCAGAAAAAGAAAAAAATAAAGAAAAATCTGAAACCATATTCATACCCTTTATCATTTTTGTTCATAGCAATAAAAGGAAAATACATATACCATTTTGACATAAAACATATTTTGGGCAAAGAAACCAAAAAGTTTTTGCCCTTTTATGGATTTTTCAAGAAGATAAAATTTTCACGTTTTAACTCTGATTTTTTTTTTTTTTTTGTATAAATATGTATACATATATGTATAAATGAACCACACAGGATGACTTTTATGTTGTTGTTGCCATTTTAATAAGAAGCAAAGACACAGTACATTTTTATAAGTGCACTACACCAACTTCGTCAATAACTCTCTATATATGTATGTGTGAGGATCAAGACACAAAGTCATAAACCTTTTCTTGGTCATTATTACTTACCCTAAAGCTCTTTTCCATTGTTACAGATCCATACCCATAATTTCCCATCTGTCCAACACTAAACCCGGAATTTGAAGATGGTGATGCAGAACAAGAAAACCCTGTAAAAGCAAAAATAAAACCCACATCATTAAAAAAAAAATACCAAAAAAGAAGTAAAGAAAAATTTTGCATGAAATGGAAATAAAATGGAAAAATGCCAAGAAACGAAAGGAAATTTGAAAAATGATACCGACTAAACAAAAAAGATAGATTAAAAAAAAAAGAAAAAAATGAAAATACAGTGAAAAAATACAAAGAAAATGAAAAGAAAAAGAAACAATACCAAGAAATGAAAATAAAGTGAAAAAATACTAAGAGATGGAAGGAAAATTGAAAAATAATACCAAGGAATTAAGAGAACAGAGTAAAGAAATTAAAAAAACAAACCGGGAGAAGTAAAACTAGGGTATTTGTTGTAGAAAGAAAGATCTTGATCAGGTTTAACGGTAGCAGAAGCAGTTTTTTGCTGCTGCTGTTGTTGTTGCATGGGAACATCAGTTGTGAAACGTTTCTTTTGCCTCTCACGAGCTTTATGGTTCTGAAACCAATAAAAGACATTCTTGCCTTCAATTTTACCGTACTGTCTAAGCCTAGCAGAGATTCTTTGAATCTGATCTGCATTTGGAGACCTAACTCCACTGTTATAATAAAGGTCCTTCAGTATTCTTATCTGGTCAGTTGTTGGAGTCCATCTTGTACTACTTTGCCTGCAAAGAAAGCTACCTTTAGCTGATCCAACGCCGCTATTCTCCTCATTTGCTAGTTGGTGGTGTTGTTGTTGCTGCACTTGCTGTTGATTAGAGTCCATGATCAAGAAATTAAGAAGAAAACAAAGAGAAACCAACAAAAAGTTTCTTTTTTCTTTTTCTTTTTTCAAGAAAAAGAAAGGAAGGTTGCAAGATATGGAGAGAAATGGGTTTATATATATTAAAAAAGAGGCACATGGATGATGATGAGAAGGATAAGAATAAAGAAGAAGGGATTATATATATCAGAGAAATATATGAAAGAGAAGGACTGAAGTTGACAGAAATAGATAGAAAGATTCATAAAAAGGTAAGGGACAAAAGAGGGCTTAGAAAGGAAGGGCATCAGTGGAATTACTTGGATCAAAAAGCATGACAAGGATATGATTTAATTTATCAGAGTCTCAGAAAGAGAGCATGCATGAAGTGAGATAATGGATGGAAAGAAAGAAAGAAAGAAAGGAAAAGAAAGGAGAGAAGAGAAGGGATGTGATGAATGAATGAATGAATGGTAACAATAAAATGATGGGTTGTGTGATTTAGAGTTCATTTTGTGGGGTTTGGTTATTCTTTTAATGTTGATATGGTTTCTTTTCTGTTCTTCATCTGGCCATGAAACCAGACTAGAAGATATTCCCTGTACTATTGCTTGAGCTACTAGGGATTTCAGGGGCAAAATTCTAGATGTCGTTTAATGGGTCCCAACCAACAATAGATATCAAATTAGTTTAATCTCCTTGTTAAGCTGGAGATAATAATTTACATACATCAGAATTTAATTCTTGAAATTGACAATTAAAAGTATAATTTTTTATTAAAGGCATGAACCAAACATAAAATGTATTTTTAATTTCAGATAAATGCATAAATTGAACGGGAAAAACCTTAAACCCCACAAAATTATATATATTGTGTGTGTTTTTGTATATATATATATATATATATATTGATGAGCCACCTTTAGGTCACAATCTTTTCCATTAGAGTCTGTGTTTTTATTACTGGTCTATCTCGAGCTGATATCCTCTGTGCAAGAATACCAGAGATCTCATATGCTTCTGATTGGGTATTAATAATAACATTATAGTATAGGGCTTGGGGAGGATTAGATAGATAGGGGGACCGCTGAATTCTATAATGTGCAGCTCAAAAGCTAGTCAGGTCCTTCTGGTTTTTGCAAGTACAGTCTTATAGTGATATATAATAATTAACCTTTTTACTCAAGAGAAATAAAAATGGAAGAGAAGAAGAGAATAAGATGTTGATTATATCATACCCAGTGTAGTGAGCTTCAACATTCAATAAAAGGAAACAACTTTGGGTTTGCAAGTTAACTCTTGTACTTGTCTCATACCAAGCAAGGCATGCAATATTCTTAATTTCTGCAGGTTAATTAATGAACCATGATTCCCTCTTAGCAAGTTAACTTTTTTTTCTTTTTGTCTTAACCTCCAGATCCTATCCGATTAATCGCATCAGTAACTAGAACATTCTCGACTATTCCCCATTCGCTCCTAGAGGCAAGTTAATAGAACCAATTGATTAGGAGTCTTAGGGTTTCAAATATAATTATACTGTGGTAATCAACATTATTTATATATCAACAATAATAGAATGCAGTACAGTGAGGAAAACTGAATAGAAAAAACTCATTTCACTGTTACCATGCAGGAGAGTAAAAGCAAATGGAAGAGTAATTGCGATTTACTTTTCATCTTTTTACATAGAAGAAGACCATCATGCAATAACTCTATAATTCTTTCTTGCGTTTTCTTTCCACAAAAACAACTGAACATTAATTATTTTACAATCCATGTAGTGCATGAGGTTATGTCATCTCTATTACTCTTTCAGAGAATAAGCCACTATTTTACTAGGGAAAGTTCTTTCTTTCTCATACTTTACAAGGGAATATTGAAATCAATTTTCTGATCTCACTACAACACTAGTGTGTCACCTACTCATGGATGATTTCCCTTTTTTGGCTTTTGCTCACAAAAGCAATGGTTTTGAAATCCCACTTATATCATGAAGGAGCCAAGATGCGAGACACAAAATGTAAACACACGTACTTAATGGGTTCACAAAAGAAATTGATGGAAGCCATATTTTCTGGGTTTTCAAAAAGGCAAGATTAAGAACAATGCTTAACTGGACTTTAATATTTTGAAGGGCAAAACGAAAAGAAAAGGAAAAAAAATGTTAAGGAGAATATAAAAACGATTCTAGAAATTTGGTGTCAATTTATATTGTAAAAGCATCAGTAAATCAAATAATATGCAAAATTTTGAGAATTCCAATTCCAATTAACAAAGAAATAACATGTAAAAGAGTTTTAAGTCATACCACTCAAGCATGGGGCTATTAAGGGGCTCTCTCTCTCTTTCTCTCAAAACCTAAAGTTTAAAATTTCTATTTTCTCTTCCACACGTGGCCACCGATGAAGTCCGTCATCCTTTTTTGTTTGTTTTTCCTTTTGCTAATAATTCTCATATCTATTTACAGATTTAAATTATTGTCGTCCAAATATTGAGATATATTATTTTTATATTTTGAAATTTTATTTCCAAATTTAGTTTTGAGTTATTATTATTACTATTATAGTGATTTTATTCAACATCCTTTATTATTTGGATAGTTATGTAAAAATAAGTGTAAATCTACGATCCAATAGAAGAAAGAAATAAGTGCAAATTTACAATCAAATGAGTTTGATTTTTTTTTTAAAGGGAAAAAAAAAAGGCACGAGGCTATTAGGGTACTAGCCAAGGCGAATTCATATTGTGGAATGTGGGATAACCTCAAAAGTTTCCAAAACTAATCTTTGACCTCAAAATTTCATATTTTCAAAATTGATTATAAAAATGAGAAAATATGTGTCGCTGAGTATTTGAACGACAATAACTAAATCCTTCGTCATTTATTAATTGCACGAACAAATGAGAAATTATAAATTTTTAGAGATTCTTTCTAGAGCTAGCCAAGATTAAATTAAAAATCAATTTCTAATGAATTTAAATCCAACCAATTAGAATTTGCAGATATTGAAAGTTTGAAACTTAAAATTCATTCTTGATCGGAAAGAAGACGTTTCAATTCTCATTTCAGTTTGGAAAAGTATCTAACCCTACTTCCCTGAGTGATATTATGCTGAATTTGTGTCGTCTCGTGTGTCACAGGAAACAGAAGTATAAGCTGCAGTGAAAAATTTTCATGGAAAACTGGCATTTCTTGTTGTTTACTCAGTTGGAAAGAAAAGGTCTCATTAATAAATTCTGTTGTAAGTATAATAATAATAAATATATAAATGGAATAATATTCAATCACCTTGAATTCAACTGTAACAGTCTCATTCCCTTTTCAACAATTCTGACAGTCTATTTCCCTCTCAAGCTCTTCTTTTCAGATTGTGTTATTTGTTTGATTTTGACACTTCCATCATGAGATTTTCCTCTCCTTATCATGCATTTACATTGGGTTTTGAGTTTGCTTTTTCTCTCTCTCTCTTGGGAATAATTATAGGAAGATCACACCCCCTAAATTTACCTTATTTTACCAATTCAACTCTTAAATCCTCTTATTATTTAAAATATATGCACTTTTGGAAGCACAATTGAATGGCTAAGTGGACAACTTCTATAAGCTGAGAATTCAATCCCTAAAAAGAAAAAACACATATAAAGTAACAAAAAGAAAAGGAATTCAATAAACTAATGTAACTTAGGTTGAGTAATACTAAAATCGTTTTTGAATTTGGAAAGTATGAACTCGAATTTTTTTGAAAGCCAAATTTAAAATTAAAAAAAATGAAGTTCTCAATGTGAAAAGGTAACGCTTAACAATAAAAAAAATTAGAGGGGAAATAGATAATATGATCATTGTTGGGAAAAAAAGAAAAGAATATAGTAATAGTCAGTGTCATCCTGTGAAGAACAAAAAAATTGATTTGGCATTGTAGAGAGGCGCAGAGGTACAATTCCTTTTCTTTAGGGTAATGATCCATTTGGTCTTATTTTCTATACCAAAATCTCTGAAGATACATCACACTATCATTCCAAATCTCTCTGCCTTTCACTTTCTGTCTTATTATTATTATTGTTGTTGTTGTTGTTTCTTTGGAAACTGACTACCTTAGCATTAGCTACCCCTTATCCCTACCCACTACTTTTCTCTTCCCTTTTTTATTTTCACTTTTCTCTTCAACCTGTTTCTTTGGAAACATTTCTTTCTATTGATCTTAATTTGGGTTTCTCTGCCAATTTTGTATATTAGGCAAATAATTTCCAACTAGATATACGGTAGAGTTGTATGTTAACTAGCCGTAAATTATAATAATTGGTTTTCAGAAGTTGCACTGCAAAATCTTAATTTTTTTTAATTTGGTGAAGTGGACAGATATGGTGTGGGACAACACTCTTACAGCACTATCTGCAATTCTCTCTAAATTCAGATTTATGTTGCCCTAAAACAAATATTTTCAAAGTAAATGATCATTCTCTCAAGCTTAAATGGTGTTTTAGTTTCTAAATATCTTATATTCCCTTTTACACACTTCAGTGAATTTTTCAGATTTCTCAAACCATGAGTTTTCAAAGAAGCTCCACCCACAATCAATACCGTACCGTCTCCATTGCATATCAAATATATCTGTTTCATATACATTCTGCTTCAAGGAACTCCAAAAATCTATCAAAAGTCTGGATTCTGAACATGCATTACAAAAATACATTTTTTCACATCTAGTAATATATATTGGTTATCAGAAAATCATGCAGTCTAATGGTGTGGTAGTAACCCAAAATAAACTAATTCATTGGCATCTCAACAACGCAAATCCATCCTATACAATCATTCTCCAAAAGACAACTCCGACCGTGGGGTCCCAGGCAGTGCTTCAAACTAGCAGATCCAATCACACGCAGAACAAACCTGGAACTTCAAAGGATTCCAGATGCATAAAATTGAAGCAGTCATTCTAATACTTGAACGGAAATTTGCATATACTCTTCAATATTGCTCTGAATTCCATCAAACATGTACCAGCAGATATTGCACAAGCAGAGAATCCAACTAAAGGATGCATTTGACACACTTGCACACAGGCTAGATATGAACGGTCACGTGCGGTTTCTTTTCAAATGAACTTCTGTAACAAGCTTATCCATATAAGACCAGAATATGTCAACAACTACACTTCAGCTTTTCTACCTGAAAATCAGAGATGAACCAGCAGAGGGATTTGATCTTATCCCTCACCTGACCCTCCACTTATTTGCAGACCCTCGTCTACCCCAAGTTGAGTTACGAGGTTCAGATCGGGAACCATTCTCTCCAAATCCTCTCGCTTCTGTCCTGCCGTCTTTTCCAAATGGCTGCCTTCTCCTATGAGGCTCAGACTTTGGAGAATCATATGCTACATCATATGCTAATGGTTCAATCACCTGCAAATCAGGTGCTGGAATAAAGCCAATAGGGCGTTTTGCTTCATCCATTTTTCTAAATGTAATAGATATCCTGTGAGAAACATGACAAGGGCAGAAAACTGAGTTCACAAAAGTCATCAAAACTATTAATTACAACCAAGAAAATAATAATAAAGCTTCAGTTTTACCTCTTTGTTGGAACCGAAGGTACACAATGCTTCGACACATCAGCTGCATTTCCATTTAAGACAAGAACAGATCTGGAAGAACACATATCACCCTTAATATTAAATTCCATTACATAGGGTATCAACTAATGTCATACATAATTTACAAAAGGAAAAAGATAGGAAAAAAGAAAAAAGAACAATGAGATTCATGCAAAGCTTCACGTAGACTTACCCCACGGGCAGAGGGATTGCAATTGATCCAGAAAACTCACCAGCACCCACAACCGTCAAGTTAGATCCAAATACTATATTGCACTCGCTAACAAATGACACAGTGCAAAAAGGCCGAACAAAATCATGATTGTCAATATGAGGAGGTATACAGTCTCCTTCATCATAAATGTTAACAATACAGCTATCAGGAACACAGGTTGGAGGGAGCACATGCCATCTAACCAGCCTTCTAATGATCACTTTGAAGAGGTCAGGCATAGGATCTATGGTTTCATTCTGGAGGATGCCAGGTGGATTACCATTTTTGTCCTGCCAACATAACATCAAGAAAAAAAAAAATCAGTAGCATATCCATCAAAATAAGACTTAAACCATGGATTTTAATCCTAAAGTTATGAACCAATAATCAAACTGAATAATGACATTCAATATAAAAAGTTAAAAAAAAATAAACAAATAAAATTCATTACAAATTCTTTAGAAATTAGAACCAAAATATATATGCATCGGCATTGCTTTTAAAATAGCTGATATGAATCCTGGTTCTATTACAGTATATTCTTATAATGGATATATAACATCATAAATAAACAAATAGTTCATTGCATAGCATTCATCATTTATGAACTTATCTACACATTACTGTACTCCAGTTATAATTGGGACCACAAAGATTAGAAAAAAAAATAGAGACTACAGAAAGTGGAATCCAGTTATTCATTAAATCATAAAGTTGAATCAATTGTAAGATTCCTCCATTACTATGATCAATCAACTTTTCATGCTTGATTCAAATCATTGGGTGCTTAAAAAAAATACATTGTGAATCAAGCAATTTTGGTAACTATGACTAAAAAACTGACTAAATGAATGCATGTAACAAGATCCAAATTTACTGATGCCTAATTGTGATGACCACCAAATTGGATAGTTACATGCAATTTACCCTGACCCAGTACCGAGGATTAAGGGGTAAAAGGCAAAGGCCGTGAAACTATCCAATTTGGATTCAAAATTGAAAGATATGTTGATCATTCTGTATAAACTTGATTTGCCAGGTACATTTGAATAATTTGGCACTTGAATATCAAATCACGAATTACACAATTTTGATAACTATATGATGGTAAGTCATTAATGAAAGATCGTAATCTAATAGGGTCAGAACTTACTGTTGCATAGTTATAACAACAGCCAAACTGGATAGTTACACGCCCTTTGCCCCTCATCCACTTTTGCGGAGCTGTATATGTTCTCCCTGCACAAAAATTTCAGAATATCCCATAATCAATTAGTAAGAAGCTGATATATCAACTGACTGAAAAAACTTTAAAGAAAATATTTATCAAAACCATCCAAAAAATTATGTCACTGCAAACATTGTTAGATCAGAAAAATCTATATTCCTAATATGTACAAAAAGACACAGCTTCCATAACATATGAAAAGAAGATATCTTTACAGGAAGGAGACAGTGCTCTGCATTTTTCAACCAACAGAAAAAGCTATGAGCAAATCATATACGAGCAAAAGCAGTTCCACCCCTTTCTGCTATGCAAAATTATAACAAAAAAAATGCACAGCCCATAATCTACAGGTCAACAATAATAATGCCAAGGAACAGGAACAATTCCCACGATCTCTGCCCAATTTATTTAAAATATGAAAGCCCAGGACAATAAACTCCTACTGAGTTGAGTTGGAATAACTACAGCTCATGGACTTAGAAATCAAAATTCCAAATAGGTCACCTATCCATTTTTTCACCCCTTTTAAAAGAGAACTAAAGCAGAATTTGAATACACCAATCCATGGGAAAACAAACGTTGAACCATTGCTAATTGATAGCAGTAACTAAAATATGAGTATCTTGCTCTCAGCATCATAAAATTTTATTGCTAGATTAGGAAAAAACAATTTATAAATAAAAATGAAATTGCACCTGCATTGGCAACTTCACTTTCTAACTATTTATGTCATACTGACGAACCCCATAAAAACTGTAAGCTTGCAAATTTATGTCATTGCTTAAATGTAAATAGTCTTCGACTCTACAGAACTACCATCATCAGACAACCCTTTTGTGAAAATGCAAGAAACAACAGAACATATCAGGTAGATCTATGGAGACACAAAACACAGCAATTGAAAACAGTTGTTCTCATATAGGAAAATAAGGAAAAGAACATAATGAAAAGAATGCTTGGCATTTCTCTATTTCCCTTGAGGATGCAATTTCACAATCAAGAGTTTCTTCCCACTATTCCCACCAATTTAGATAAAAAGAGCCACCTAACATATAAAATGAGTTTTCCAGGCAAACTAAAGGCTTTTGTCAAGTAAAATCTACACACAAATGCTTCAGGAAATCATTTACAATGCTGCAACACCACACAATTGCCGATAATGATCATTGCTATGGTGATACTTCATAGTCATATGCAAAATGAAAAAGCATTACTCTAAGCATTAATTTTAGCAATGTAGTTTGGCATGTGTGGAAGAGACAAAAGACAGCACACATATTCCATAATATAAAAATATATATATAAAAAAAATAAATAATAAATAAAATAAAAAATAAATAAAAACCAACTTCTATGCCTTTCTTAAAAAAATGAAACCAGGAAACAAGCAAAAAAAAAAACAAAGAAAGTGGAGTATAAGGCAACCGACCTTTCAGTTCTCCTTTTCTTCCCTTCTCCTGAAGTTCATAAACGTAATTAACTATCCTCGTCTGCTCTACAGCACTAAAAACACCAGTGTGGAGTTCAAGACCCTGAAGAATATTAACCAATTTCCCTTTAACCCTCTCCAAACAAATATAGTCCTTCTTTCTCTTCACACTTGTAAACCGGATGTACTCTCTCTGCTCCCTCGATAGCTTAGGCTTCTCAACAATCTTTGATATCTTCATCTCCACTGTTGAACCACTTATATCAATCATCTGCTTGTTCAACTCCCTTTGTTCCTCCTCTTCAAGCTCATCTTCTTGTGCCATGTCAGCCCAAGACATCCGATGGCTCGGGGTTTCAACTGAAGGCCCTGCACCAAGTATCCCTTTACAAGCTTCTGAAACAGGCTCAGAACACCCATTTGCCCCATCTTTCCAACTACCTAAAGAATTCGTCTCATCCTCATCTCCATCCACATCCCCATCCTTCCAACTTCCAGCAGAATTATTCTCATAATTAATATCACAACAATGCTCATGTGATTCAACATTGCTTGGAGACGCTGGCGTTTCAGTTTTATCTGAAAGTGAAGGTTCTGCTTCAACACCAAGTTCTATAACAACAATTCCCAAGTATATCAAAATACCCAATTCTAGTTAGTGAAAAATTAACAAAACAAGAAAAGCCTAGTTCTAGCTACAAAGACAAAAAATTCCGACTTAAACCCTAAACATTGACATCAAATAACTAAGAATAAACGAATTAATTAACTATGCAACTATGGTTAATTATTTGCTCCAGTAAACAAGAATGAAAAAAAAAGGAAAAACTAACGCAATGACAAAGAGATTACCGGGGTCGAGAGAGCGAATGCGATCAGAGAGGATTTGGGTACAGTTGTGGCAGAGATCTCTGGAGAGGAAAGGGAGCCACGTGTTCAGGAACTCCGATGCAATTAAGAGATCGGACGGCTGATATTGAAGGAGGAACGGATCTTCCTTCCTGACTCGGTCGAGATCGGCCATGGCTGACAATTAAGAGAGAGATTTATTGCAGGTTATTAATGTTGAAACTCGAGACTGATTTTTATGGAGTTGATGTCTTGATCGAAGGACGCGAATTTTCTAATATAAAGGTAACGGGTAGGAATGTCATTTTGAAATAAGTTCTTGATCGAAGGACGCGAATTTTCTAATATAAAGGTAACGGGTAGGAATGTCATTTTGAAATAAGTTAAGTGTAATTTCGTCATTTCGGTCGTCCTAAATATACAGGGAATATGTGATGTCTACCTGCAATTTAATACGAGTGTTTGACTTGGAATGACAAGCGACTTAACCGGCTAACGGCTCTTCACAGTGTAGGAGGGAGCCGACTTTATCTGTGCTGTGTAGGTGTGTGCATGGTTTTTTTTTCTTTTTTTTTTTTTTGAGAAGAACATAATAAATAGATCTAGGAAAAGAGTCAACTAGAACAATGCGATAATATTGAGGTGGAACATCTTCTACCCATATGAGCTCCTCTTCTAATTGAGAGTGAGCATCCTTGGCTATAAAATGTGCAACACAGTTGCCTTTTCTATTAACATGAGTAAAAGAGAGCTGATGGAACTGAAACATAAAATCCTTTAACTGTAACATACGAGTCCCAAAATCATTAGCAGGAACAAAGGAAGCTTTTAGGCTAGAAATTATTGCTGTGCAATCTGTCTCAAAATGCAAGGAAGTGAAATTCAAATGCAAGGCCAACTCCAGTCTATAAATCGCAGCCTCCACTTCAGCTTTAGCAGGCGAGAGAATTGCATTCCACCGTCTAGCTACAGTCGCCAATACCTGACCCAAATGGTCCCGAAAAATCACTCCTGCACTGTACCCTTGGCTGTCATGAATACCCGCATCTGTGTTCATCTTAATAAACCCAAAAGTTGGGGCTTGCCAACCAGAGACTTGTGCTGAGACATGTTGAGCAGAAACATGCTGACTATCACAACTCTGAATATCTAAAAAATCATGAAGCAAACTGAATGCATAATATAAAATCTATACATCAAAAAGTTTCTTTTATTAGTATAACCACAAGTTTCTGGCTCGCCACAAAGCCCATGCTATTATAAGAATCAAATGCAGCTGTTCTGCAAGAAGATTTTCTCGTTTCTAAAGGAACCAGTCCATCCAGGATAGAGGGGTCGTCGCAGTATCAAAACGCAAAGGAGATAACGCCAAACTCTAACTGCAACTGGGCAATGTAAGAAACCATGGTCTAGGGATTCTGCTGCCTCACCACAATTACTGCAGACCGAGTCCACAACAACTCTTCGTCTACACAACATGATTTTGGTTGGGAGCGTATTGGAAAGAAGATGATGATGGAAATGCTTGACCTTAGGGGGCAGTTGCTGCTTCCATAGCCATTTCCAAAGCCTATTCTAAACATTTGTAGAAGTAGATGCAATATCGTTAAACTGAGATTGTAGCGCCAAATAATAGGCTGATTTTACAGAGAAAAAACCGTTTTTAGAAAAGTTCCAAACAAGAATATCATGGGCTTTATGAGCATTGAGAGGAATTTTTAGGATAGCAGCAGCTTCCAAAGGGGAGAAGGAAGAGCATATCACATCTTGTCGCCAACGGCTAGTCTCATGATCAATCAATTTAGGAACATAGACACTAGGATCCAAATCTGAGGGAGCTGAAAGTACTCTCTGATGCGGTAGCGATGGAATCCATTTATCACCCCAAACATGAACTTTCGCACCATTACCAATAAGCCACCGAGACCCTTGATCAATAAGTGGTCGGGCTTTCATAAAACTCTGCCATGTGAAGCTTGGCTTATACCCAGGACTTGCAGGCATGAACGACCCATGGGGATAGTGTCATGCATTGAAAAACTGCGATAATAAAGAAGATTCATTAGAAGCAAGTCTCCAACATTGTTTTGACAGCATCACAAGGTTAAAGGCCTGCAAATTCCTGAAACCCACTCCACCTTGGTTCTTCGAATGACACAAGTTAGACCAACTTGACCAATGAATTTTACGCTCATCCTTCCTTTGTCCCCACCAAAATTTAGCCATCAGTGTGCATGGTTTGGATTGGGATGGAATTACATAATTCTTAGTCTCATCTTAATAGATATGTAAAAAATGAAGTTTCAATTCTATCTCAATAGATATGTAATCTCATACCATTTCATTTTTTAGGACAAGACAGACATAAATTCGAGTCTATAAGATAAGGAAATGGATTAAATCGGAAATCTATTGAGATTTTTCATAGTCTCACAAAATTATTTTTCATAAAAAAATAAAAAATTATTATATTCATCAATTACAATAAAACAAAATTTATTTATATAAATTTGAATCTAAAAACGAATAAATCAAATAATTAATTCAATTTTTGATGATCCACTATTAAAGTTATAAAGAAGATTTTTAAGTAGTTATTTTCTAGTTACTAAAAACGTTAAAATAAAATAATGCAAAAAATTATATACAATTTAATTTTATATATATTTTATAAATTTTAAATGTGATTATTTTTGTCACGATTGTCTTTAAATTGATTTAAATTTGATATATATGTAATTGAACCTTGAATATTGTCTGAAAATAAATAATGATAACATTAAGTATAACCAATAATCCTATAATCAGATTAAGTGAAGGTAATATTTCTCTTATAGTAATTAATCTTTCCATTCAAAAATTTATTCAAAAAGATTTACTTAGGTTGTGTTCGACAACAGCTATTTAAGTAGCATTTAAAGTTTTAATTAGTCAAAACGTTGAACGCTACTTAAAAAATTGTTCGGTAACATAACGTTTGAACTAGTTTTTAGAAGTTATGATAACTTTTCGTGAAAAGTTAATCCATATAACGTTTAGCTTGTAGCGTTTCATGAAACGCTACACAAACAGCTAACAGCTAAACGCCACTAAAATAACTAACAACTATTAAAACAACTAATTTTGCCAAACAAACTTTTAATATATACTGTGGAATAACAAAGGAAAAATTTATGTTGAAAATTATGTTTAATTACTTGAATTATTTAATATTTAAAAATGAATTTTATTTTTTATTATTATTACTTTGATAGCAATTGCTATCAAAAAAAATTAAAATAAAAAATATGAAATGACTTTTAGGGATATAATTAGAAAATCATAAAATAAAAGACAACTAATTTAAAGAAAAAATATATAAGAAATTCCCCATTTTAAGGACGAGGCGGAATGGGAAAAAACATCGGTACAGATTGATTTTAATCAAAGAACGAATCCCGTCCCATAAATACTCTAGGGAGAGAATTATTAAATTAATATCAAATTTTTCTCCGAATAAAAAATTCAAGAGGATTTTTGGAACATGTTAGGATTCCGTGCACACCCTGAGTGCTGAGCAAAAACATAACTCCTTAAAATTAAGGTAAAAACACACTTTGGTCCTAAATTATTTCTTAATTAACATTTTTATTTCTTTTTTTTTAAGAAATTACTATGAGATTTTTAATATTTGATTAAACTCACTATCGGATTCCTTACTTCTTAAAAAAAGAGGAATTTCGTTTAAAAAAGGAATGTACCTTATCTAAAAGATTGTCTAACGAAGTGTTAATTTGTAAATAATTTCAGGACCTAAGTGTATTTTAGTCTTAAAATTTATCTATGCATTAGAATTTTATTTAAATTTTTTTTGAGTCAGGGATGAATTGAGTTCAAATTCAGCTCACATTTAATGTATAGTTCAAAAATTTGTCCTTTACAGTCCGTTTGAAACAAATGAATCACGATTGTAAAATTCATTTATAAATGAGTTTCAAATAGAATTCATTTGCAAATAAATTTATTATATTTGGTATGCTACAATTTAAAATAAGAAATTTAATTGAATTCCACAAAAATTGTGTCGAATTCTTAAATGAAAATTCATTTCTTTTAACGCCCTTGACACAATAATTTAACAAAAATAAATAATAAACAAAATGTCACGACCTAAAACCGTGGGCCGGACCGGCACTAGAACCTAGGTAAGTTTAAGGCCCCCGAGGCCCTTAGTAAGCCTAAACCATAAAAATTCATTTATATTATCATTTGACTGACGGAATAGTAAGCCCATATTATGACATTAATCATAATATAATCAGAATTTACATTTCTGACCCAGCCTTAGTATTAAATAATGTTCACAGCTCGGGCCCATATCAATTTAATAAAAATATATTCTCATGTAAATATTTATTTGTCATAATATGATCAAACTATTTCTATCATGTAGTCTCCAAATATTCAAAAAGAATACTCCACAATTTATTTATAACCACATGATAATTTCTTTTACATAACCAAATATTAATTAAACATTCTAACTGCGGAGTTAAATAAAATGTGCGGAAACCACAAATATTAACAGATAATTCATACTAACATGTTCGAATCTCTGCAAAAAAGGAAACAGAGTCTTATAAACCAACGGTACTTTTATTTCCTGAAAAATATTTATGAAAGGGGGGTGAGTTTTACTAAACTCAATGAATAATAATAAATAATGCAAACCACATGATAACTTCTTTTACATAACCAAATATTAATTAAACATTCTAACTGCGGAGTTAAATAAAATGTGCGGAAACCACAAATATTAACAGATAATTCATACTAACATATTCGAATCTCTGCGGAAAGAAAGCAGAGTCTTATAAACCAACGGTACTTTTATTTCCTGAAAAATATTTATGAAAGGGGGGTGAGTTTCACTAAACTCAATGAATAATAATAAATAATGCAAACCCACACATTCAGGCAGTATGCTTTTATAATATATGAAATGGGCATACTTCACAAGCACGTGTCATTCGTCAGCATCTTCAAACAAATTACATTCAAATATTCACAACATGTGGAAATTAGTCAGTGAAGTCACAAATCCACCTATTGGCTCCCGGCCAATTTTTATTATAATAATATATATAACAGGGAGCCGATCCCCCATACATGGCCCACTGACCCATAGTAACACACATTGTTCCAATTTCCACCCAGATACAAAAGCATATTATTTCACATCACAGTTATTCACAAATATATTCAATAGAATAAATGCAACATATGAATGTAATTAAGGGCGAAAATTGTATAAATTTATAGAACTGAAATATTATATATCAAAGACTAAGATTATAGATCTGTGATATTATATTTGGAAAATGAATTATATCATTATAACAATAGAAATAATAAATGATTCGTGATTATTTAAATAATATAAAGAATATATGGAATGCATGTATGCAGGATGGTGTGCATCATTTATTATTACTCACAGTGACCGCAGAATAAGTTCGAGTCTGTCCTGGAACTTGGTCGATCTAAGAAACACGTATAATAAGAAAAATATAATTAGATACTGACTCCCTTAATTAAAAATATTATTTTAATAAGACTTATTTTATTTTTCTGACTAAATTTCTATTAACGCACTATATAATCTTACTATCTACCAGCAATTAATTTATTCACTTATTTTGTATCTAGTCTAGATATCAATTCCATTAATTCTGCCTTAAAATATATTTATACTCCAAATTATAATTTAAAACTAACAATAATAATAATTCATTAGCAATTTTTACCAAATACTCTAATTATCATCCGAATAATTTAATTATATAAAAACCATTAACCTTTATAATAATTCATTTATCACCATTAACAATATTCTAATATATTGAATCCCCTTTCGATAATAATTTATTTAATCAACCAATTAATTGATTCTATTCCTTTATTTATTAAAAATCCTTCAAATATATCCAGTAATCCTTAATAAAGAAATTTTCAAAATTTTAGAATCTTAATGCTAATTAATTAATTTGCTAACCTTCATAATCAATTAAAATCCTACAATTACTCTTTAATTACCCAAATCATCAATTAATTTATTTTATCTAATTTCTCCAATTAATCTCCAATTTCTCCAATTAATCATCAATTTCATAATTAATTAATCAAAAATACTGAAATTAACTAATAACTCAATAATCAATAATTCACCGAAATTCTAATAATATACCATCTAAATATAATAAAATCAACCAAAATAATAAATCAACCCCTATAAATAATTAATCACTATAACTACTTAATTTAACTAATTAACTATTAATATCATCCCTAAAAATAATTAATCCACCAATAATATAAAATCAATAAATAATTCATCAACCTCCTAATTAATAAAATTAATCAATCAAAATACCAAATTTAATAATTAATATCCTAAAATCAATTTAACATCTTTAATTAACATAATTCCAATTAAAATTAATCAACCTGAACCTATAACTAAATAATTAATTAACTATCATAATTCTATCAATATACCACAAAACTAACTAAATAATAAATTAATTTCCTATATTTAGTCAATTATCACAATCATTCAATTTAACCAATTAATTATCAAAATTATCCCTAAAATAATAAAATCCACCTATATATAAAATCAACAAAATAGTTAATCAACCACCAAAATACTAATATATACTATCAAAAATATAAAATCAACCAAATAATTAATCAAAGTCCTATAATTAATCAATTACCTAACAATATAATAAAATTCAATAATCAAAATTCTAACAATTAACCATAAATATTAAAATTTCACCCAAACAATATAATCCACAAATTAATCTCCTAATCAAAATAATTAACTACTCAAATAATAAAATCATTCAACCAAATATTCTAAAATAACAAACT
>CANUEX010040345.1:0-24028 GCA_948099535.1 Jatropha multifida
AATTTGTTGACATTCTAATTGGGAAGTCCATGATTTGTTAAATATTTGTCATCAATATTTTCTCCTATAGCCTATAGGTGCATGCGTCTAGACCAAGAAATAGCACAACTTGTCTTTGAGTACACTTGGAGAAGATTCAATCATACGTGAGTTAAGTTAGTGATAATAATTTGGATTTAATTTCTCATTTCTAAATAATATTTTATTTTCAGCATTATTTATACCTCATGAAAGTTATAAAACTCTAATAGGAGTATTTTTTATATACAATCTAGACATTTTTATTTTGAATATTGATCCTTAATCATTATGATGGAACAAAAGAGCAAAGCAAGGATATATGTTTTATCTTTTTTATGTGGATGAGAGGATGGTAAGTTACCACAATCAATAATAATAAGTTGACTACATTTATTTTTTCTCTCCATATTTAGTGAAGCAATCTTATTAACTAATTTGTTGCCTTTTACTCTCTCTATTATGATAAAAGTATAGGAGCACAACAAAATGGAAGTCAATAAATTTGGACTTAAGCAGATATATACAGTTCACCAAAGGCCTAAACGGCCTATAGGCAGTCCATCCGTTTGAACATTTCTCCAGAGGCCTAAGCGGCCCATAGTTTTCCATCCAATGGGACAGTTCACCAGAGGTAATCTGAACAACCCAGCCTAATCTTTTGAATCTACAAGTTGAGGTACACAACCTTCATCATTTAACTTAACGGGCACAATTAATAAGTCATTATTATCCATTGAAGTGAAAACTCCTTAGGCATGTATTATAGATAAAATCGCCAGTCTGAATAACTCATTAATTTATGAAGACATTATTTGTTAAACATACTTAGATCGCCCAACATTTTAAACAATGATATATTCAGACAATAAAAGAACAAATAAAAAAGCTAAGTAAATAAGGAAGACTACAAATTAGAAACTCTCTTCGTTAGGTTCAAATTCTTTATATTAACAGTTACAGAATTTCTACAATAAGTTATAAATAAAAAACGCTCTACGAATATTACATTTGGACATAAATGACCAAATAACTAATTGGGGACTACTGTTAATATATAATAATAAATTATTTTAATTAAATAAATAGACTCCTAAAATAACTTCAAATAGGAAGTAAATTAGGATTCGGAATTCTTATTTGATACGGACTATTCGGACTCCACCATATATATGCTAAATATACCCTAAAATCGGGTTAATCACAATTATTTTCTCCCGAAATTCTGAGAGTTTAATAGGAATAAAGCTCAATTAGATCCCTGAACTTGTTTGGGAGGATTGAAAAGGTCAAATTTGACCTTTTGGACTAATTTAGCACTTCAATTTGTATAAAATGATTAAAAAGATTCAATTTCACTTTTTAAGCCAATTCAATCTATGAACTTATTTAAAATGATTAAAAAAGTATTTGACATTTTGAGTCAATTTAACCTCTAATTTTTCATTGTACTTACAATGTGAAAATCATTATATAGACATTTATTAAAACTATATTTAGGATCGAGCTGACTAATTTATTAAAAAATTAATTAATTATAAAATATAGAAAAATGATATATAAAACTCTTTACCTTGATTAATGATTTTGAGTTTATGAATATGTATTAATTTGAACATTTTAAAATTAACCTCTACTATTGAGTTATTGCTTATAAAATTATTTTCATATTGAATAAATTAAAGTTATAATGCATGTTAATAAATTTATTATATTTTAAGAAATGATGTTTTTATGGATTTTAAATTTATATTTATAATTATTAAAAAAATTTGATATGAGTGTTTTTAATGTAAGACAAAAAGAGATAAAAAGTCAATTATGTTAAATTAAATCAATTATTTATTTATAAAAATCAAAACAAATTCAATGGTTAAATTCGTCTAAAAAGTGAAATTAGAACTTTTTAATCATTTTATACAAGTTCAAGGGTTAAATTAACCTAAAAGATCAAATCTGACATTTTTTTATCCTGCTAAACAAGTTTAGAGGCCAAATTGAACTTTATTTCATTTTATTATTTTTATTTATTTTTTTAATTTAAATATTGACGAAACTAGAATTAATACCATTAATAATATTAATAATAATATTTTTACTTTTAATAATTAATAAAATTTATAATATCATTAATATTCGTAATTAAACGTTTCAGTTGCTTTTTTAATAATTAATGGAATTAATAATACCATTAATATTATTTTAAAGTAATAAACAAAAATAATGATTCTACTAACATTTTCAATTTTGAATATTTTCATTAATGTTTTTCAAATAATAATAAAAAATTACACATCCATACAGTTTATAGGAACGTGACTAGTCATGGATGAATTTATATTCAGCCACATTAAAATTTTAAATAAAAATTTAACATCTGGATTTCAAATGCGTGTTATTTGGTTTAGGGGCTTGGCTTAGCATTGATGATACGAGACAAAAAAAAAATATTTAAATTAATATTGTTTTAACAATTTTTTAATACGTATTAAATGAAATGAGAGATTTGGAGTCGAGGTGGGTAAGGCGTGGAGACGATTCTAAGAGAGCAGAAATGGGTTGTGTTCTATGTGTGTGCCGTCACGTTTGTTCTTCTGTTGGTTAGTTGGACTGCTATAAGACTTCTCCCCACCTTTTCTTGCTTGTAAATTATGACATCAGCAACCTAATTGTTTTTTTCAAAATTGATATATTATTATTATAACAACAAACTATTATTGAAAAAAATTTAATTATGGAAAGCCCCCAGCCTTTGGATATAATTTTAATTTCAACCCTTTTATATCTAAAATCACAATTAACTCCCTAAGGTATATGTAATTTATTTGAATTCAAATCAATCTAAATAACATTGTGGATAATGTAATAGTAATATTTTTTTTCCTTTTAGTAACAATTATTAAATTCATCCAATCTGGGTATTATGAAATGATTGAACTAAAGAAGAAAAATATTTATGACGTCATACAGACTTCATAATTAAAAGAAACCAATGAAATTCTAGATTTTATCTTTAAGCTTTTTTTTTCTATTTTTCTTCAGCCATATTTTTGCCATCATTTTAATCTATTTTAATTTAAATTAAAAATATATATCCTCTACGTCCTAAAAAAATAGTTTATTTTTCTTTCTTGATTTGTGTCAAAATAGAGTCCACTTTTCTTTTTTTTCATTATAATTAATTCTTAAATTATCTATTATACCTTTATTAAATTTTATCTTATTTTCAATAACTCTCATTAATTTTTTACTTATTATTTCAATACAGTAATTGTTGTGTAGGTAATATGTTTGGTCATAATTTTTTCATAATAAAATATTTTTACATTAAATGTTAATAGCCTATATTTCAAAGTTATTGAATTAGTTAACACACATGACAGTGATGTTTTTTTTTTCAAAATTTGATTAATGGTTATTATTGTCCCTTTTTTTCTAAAGATGCATATTAAATAAGGATAAGATATAATTTATTATTAAATTTAATATTTCAGACAGAGTTTCCCCTTTATATTGATTTTTTTCATTAATCACTATCAAGAGGAAGATTTTTTATATGAAAAAGATAATAAATTACGTAAGAATAATAACTTGATGCAGAAACTATATTATTTGACTCATAGGAGATTTTTGTAAGTTAACAGCTTTAACTTATGAATTCATAAACAAATCATAAAATTTAATTATTTAATTCATATTTAATTGAGCTATTGGAAGATAAGTAATTAGACTGGATTAAAATAATTAATAATACATTGAGAGAGCTTATTAATGATTTTAGGATTTTTTTTCTCTATTCGAATAATTAAAATTAATTATCAAACTAATAAAATAAATTGGATATAATTAAATGAAATTAAAATTCATAGTAGCTTTTAATCATTGATTTCTTTACAATAATTACTCGTTTGAGTTCTTCTTAATCACTTTATTTTATTTCTTTTATTTTAAGAATTATTCTCTTTATTGTCATTTAAATAATAAATTAACATAATTTTGGTAATAGATATAAAATAACGATAATTTATTTACTCTTTATTATTTATTTATAATTTCCTACACTTACGAAAAAGTTTGTCAAACGAGGTGAACCACTTTGTATTTTTCTTTCTCTGTTGACAGTCATCAAATAATCAGGCAGAGGTAGTCATCAAATAATCACTACTTTGGAGGCAGTTTTTATTTGTATTTGTAGTGAAAATATGAAATTTCTCTTTAAAGTAAATACTAAATTCTATGTACTTTCATTCTTTTATTTAAAAGAATCACATATTAAATTAATATTTTATATATAAAAATTAAAATCTCAATAGCAAAAGTAAGTATTTGTGCGAGGGAGTGGGTTAATTTTTCAATTTATAAGTAAATTTTAATTCATCAAGAGAAAAAATAAATAATAAAATGAAATATTAATAAATAACATCACGTAAAAGGGAGGCTCCGATTGTAGATTCCATAAAACCACCAGTTTTGCGAATTAAAATTTTTAATTTTAAATTTCGTTGATTCAAAACTGACACAGACTTAGATTTAATTAGGTTTCAATTGATTTTAAAATTTTTTTGAATTATCGTTCATATCAACTGATTTTAGCTATTTGAGACTAATTTTAGTTTTAAAAATTGAAAATTGAAAATCAAACTAGTTCATTAACAATTGACTTTAATCCAATTTAAAATCAAATACTATCCAACCAATTCCAGTCTAACTAAAAATTAGATCAATTCCAACGTGATTTCAGTTTCAAATTGGACTGTGCGGGGGATGCGTGCGTAATTGCAACATTAAATTTAAATAAGGGGTTGACTGAAATTCTCACAAAAAGTTGGGTCTTTCGTATAATTTACAGAAAATAAAAAGAAAAACTTATTACAGCAGAGAGGCCCGCCAGAAATGGAAACATCCGCCCAAACCGAACTCATCGTCTGGCAACGCCATGCCAGCGTTTCACAGATTATTATTATTATTATTAATTTTTCCACAAAAAAAAAAGAAAAAAAAATTCTAATGGACAGACAGACAAACAGAGATGAAAATATTTTTTTTACAAAATATAGAATCAGTGTCTTGGTATAATCCGCCTTCTCTCGGATTGTGCTTCATATTAATTCATTTTTTTGTTTTTCCTTTCGTTTTTTGGTCGAGTAGAGAGTCTCTGCTGCTTCTTCGATCCTAAAACCCCTCTCTCTCTCAATCTTTCTCTGTTTGTCTTTTCACTGCTTATCTCTTGTATTATTGTTTGTTTTGGCATGAACTCGTTTGGGTTGTCAAGTATACGTTGAAGCATAACTAAATATTTTTTGAGAGAGATCACAGAAAGAAGTGTCCTCCTTTGGATTATCAACAATGAATTCTAATTTGGCTTCTTCTCCTTCGTCTCGAGGGGTGGTCAAGGATAAACCCAAGAGACTCTATCAAGTCTGGAAAGGAAGCAATGTAAGTCTTTCTTTCCCTCGTTTCTTGGCCTTTTGGTTTCTGTAATGGAATTGTTTGGATTTTTTTTTATCATGGATTAAACTTGATATTATTGTTTTTCGTTTTGTTTTTAAAAGATATTTTATTGGGTATTTATTTTCTTCTTTAATACAATTTTCCTGATGATAGGCGTTTGTTTTTCCTTGAACTAAAGTTTCAGTTAGATATTGTTGTTCTTACCCTCTTCAGATACATTCTGGACTGATGGATTGATATATCAATTAAGACCAATTGAAAACCAGAACTGAAATTGATATTAGACTTATTGCTGGGTTGGTTACATTATGTACCGACCAATTTTCATCTTTCTTGCAGTATGATTAGTGACAACTGACAAGAATAGTGTTTATTTAAACCCATTTCAAACATTCTTCAAACTAGCATTCATTATCTTTCTTGCAGTATGATTAGTGACAACCGACTCTTTCTAGTATGATTAGTTTTTTTTTTCCATTAGTCTAGTACATTATATTTTCTGTTGTCTTCTGGGGGTTTTGAGGTTATGAGTTCAAAACCCAGTTGAAGCCTAAAAAACCAAAATATAAAAGGACAAAAAAAAATTAAAGCTGGGATAAACAATTGTATAATGAAAATTATACATATCATGAATATACTTGTGGATCAAACAAAACTATTATAATGTAAAACATTAAACTTTCAGATTGCTGCAGCAATGTTGATTTTAAACGGTGCAAGTTTCCTTATCATGTCTACATTTTTTCTCTAATCCCTTACACACGGTTATAATTTAAATTCAAAGCTTTGCTAATATCAAGTGGGCAACGTAATTTTCAGTGTAATTGCAATCTCTTATTCTGATGTATTTTAAGGGAAACTATCTAGCTATTAGTTCTTCAATTTTGATTGTCTTCAATATGTAAATCATCTATTGCTGAGCTGAAAATACAATACTTAGTTAACATTGCTAGCCTTAGAGGTTGCTTGCTCTTCAGGAATTCTGCAGTTCGTCATTTTTTCGGTTTTATGATCTAGCTGACATACTTCTTGATGTGGATGATGTTGTATTCTTGACAATCCCTTGGTAGTTTCAAAACCTTTCACTGAGAAGCTTAATGTTTATTTTTTCGGTTTTGTCAGAGATTTTTTTGTGGTGGGAGATTGATATTTGGTCCTGATGTGGCATCTATGTTTCTATCTACACTTCTTATTGCTGGCCCTGCAATTGCATTTTGTATAAAAACCTACTTGAAGATCGTGGACAAAGACACCAAATATCCTGGCCATTGGTATCCTGTGTTAATTGTGGGATCCATCCTCACTATATTAGTAAGTATTTCATTTTAGTCTGGCCTTGCACAGCAGTATCAATTGGCAAGATTATATCTTGTGAAAGATAAAAGGATGCACAGCAATTGATTGAAATGTTTCCTAAGAGGCCATTTCTAATCTAAGTGATCTCTATATGTACATGCTATAGATTTGACGTGAAACATTCTTAAAGCCATGCAAAATTCTTAAAGCATTCAAATGGGTTGTTTGAGATGTATTATCACAATGTGTAGGATCAAATAATGGACCTTTTTTCAGAATAGTCCTTGCATGACCAAGGTGTGGGAATTTAGAAATGAAAAGACATGATGTGCCTTTTAAAACAGATGTGCATGTGATGATTTCACTTTGTAGCACTAAACCTATTATGATTAATTAGCAAGATTAGGATTAGGTTCAAATGTGACTGTTTTAACTGCTCATTGTACTTTTGAACTTTTATCATATTATGAAAACCAATCTGATTCTGCTAGGCATTAACCTGAATTGGTGTTGATTACTAATTGGATTCTTCTTTATTTATTTATATATCTTAGGGTTACATTTATAGGAAGCCTCAATGATGCTAAAATTTTTTTAACCACTTTGCTCCAGGTGACCCTTTTTCCACCTTTTGTCTGCCTCACTATTATAAATTAGATATGCTCCATATCCATATTATGTAACGCATCTGCAAATGAAATCTGGCAAACCATCTCAATTACTTTCTCAAACATATAGTCAGAGGGTTTCCTTTTCCTCCTTTCTATGAATGGATCCAGTACTTATTTGGTCATGTTTGTGCTTCCACACATTTATCTTACTAATTTTATGTGTACTATGCTCATTTTGTGGACATTTTCTTCATACCTTAAACATTCATTGACATGCATTGTAGCTGGCTGTTATTCTGAAAACTAGGGGTGAATTATTTCGTGTTCATTTGTATTATAGTGCTTTTTGTAAATTGTTTCTTCTATAGATTTTCATTTTGCTTAATTTGCTAGTTACGTAAGAACTTATTGCTGGGAAAATTTCAATGCTTTTTCTTGTATGTCGAGTTGCTTTGATGCTAAACTCAATTTTCCCCACAGGATTTATCGTTTCTCTTCCTGACCTCCAGTAGAGATCCTGGAATAGTTTGTAGAAATTCACGACCTCCTGAATCAGATGAAGCATTGGATATGGCTACGCCTTCTATGGAATGGGTCAATGGCAGAACTCCCCATTTAAAAATACCTCGGACAAAAGATGTGATGGTAAATGGCCATACAGTGAAAGTTAAGTATTGTGATACTTGTTTGCTTTATCGTCCTCCTCGTGCTTCCCATTGTTCAATTTGCAACAACTGTGTTCAGAGATTTGATCATCACTGCCCATGGGTTGGTCAGTGCATTGGAATAGTAAGTTCACTTCATTTATTCATCATTGCAAATTTATCTTTCTAAGAGAAGAAAATTTATGGATTAGACATCATTGCTTTATTAGGCTAACTGCCAACCTTTGTTGCTTTGACTCTTCACATCCTTTAAATGCAAATGGATACTTGGTCATGATATTCCTGATGCAAGAAGGAAAAATAAGAAAGAAAAGTACTTGTGCTGGATGCCAACTTATTTGACTCCTTTCAAGTTTGAGCAACATAGCTGCCAACAGAAATACTGGAGCAAGATGTAGTTAATGTTAAATAATTTCCTGAATTTTTTTCTATTTGGATCTATTCACTGTATATGTCATGAGAATCTATCTTAAAGTCCATCAATGGAAGTAAATTTACTTTAGTACTTTGCATATTGTTGATATGGAACATTGGACCATTTCATTTCTAATTCTATTGAATTTTTTACTCTGTTATTTCTCTAAATTTATGCTGTATCCTGAGCATAGATAAGATTTTGATGTCAAAATTGGGATGCATTTCCAGTCTTATTACATTCCATTTGCAATCTTAATAAGGTTTGTGCTTTGAAGGATTGGTGATTTATATTTTATTTGAAATTTTGAATTGATTTTGTACCTTATCATTTTGGTTCCGTATTTACAGAACTTTTGTCATTGGCTTGGGAGTAATTAAGAAAAAAAAATTTTCTCTTTCAAGATGAGATTTTCGGCATTTGATCTGATGCAATGGCATGATTTATTGCTGATATTCATTTATACATGTCATCATTGTTGTAGCAAAATATGGTCTCACAATGTATCCTTTCTTTTCTTAAGTTTTGGTTATCCAACTGTTACTTGAGTATCCACCAAGTAAGTGATGTAGATGCAAAATTAAATTTGAGGTAGCATGAAATTAAGGCAAAATTGAAAGCCAACAAATTTCTTAGTTTCATATATTCATAAAACATGGTAAATGGTGTCGATTACTTGGTAAGACATGGAGCAAAACTTATATCATTTCATAGTGATCATGCCCTGAATGAGTGAAATGACTTTCATCAATTTTTACGACAGCCTAAGCTAACATTATCCACATCTTTACATTTTTGTTTGGAACTAACAATATTCTGTATCTTGATGTGGCTTGCAGCGTAACTATCGGCTCTTCTTCATGTTTATATCAACAGCGACTATCTTGTGTGTATATGTCTTTGTTTTTTCTTGGGTTCACCTCCTGAGTAGAAAGCAACATGTTTTGAAAGCCATATCTCAAGATATCCTTTCTGATTTTCTCATAGTCTACTGCTTCATAGTTGTCTGGTTTGTCGGCGGACTTACAATTTTTCACTCCTATCTGATTTGCACAAACCAGGTGAGATTCTTCAGAATTCCTAAACGGTAGCAAAGGCTTTTATTTTCCCCCTTTGGCCAACTGGTGAATTGTGTATTACTGATGTGTCAAATCCATGAAGTTATCTCATTAGGTGTATCATATTCATGACTCGACAGATTATAGAATCTGGATTCATTTCAATATTTTATTTTGTAAACTACAATCACGTATAATAAAAGCAAAACAATATTACTGATAGATATGCACTGAAGTTCTATTTCTACTATTAATGATTTATGTGTGTACATTTGTTCATGTGCGTTTACATGCTTCTATAACCACATTTTGTGTATACATGCTTGTATATGACATTGCTTTAATGTACAACTTGTTTCTTTATCCAATAAAAGGTTCAACCTTGGAGCTGATATATATGGACATAAACAATTTTGACCTTATGTTTTCTTCCTCTCTCTTTGTGAATTCATCTTAATTATTTTCAGAATTATGAAGGTCGTCCTGAAGAAAAATATTTTCCCCATTTCATGTTATTTTTGGGAAATAATATGGAGATATCATGTAATCTGCTAGTACAACCTTATTTTAGGTTGTTTAATAATTTATTATTGTCTTAAAGTGAGGTGAATAAGTGTTGATATGGTTATAGCCCTGGTTAGGTAAGATGATGAATTAGAGTCTGATTGCCTTGTCCCAAATTTATATACAGTTTTACACAACAACTGCTAAGCCTTAATTCCAAACTAATAATTGGGGTCAACTATATGAATCCTTTGTTTCAATTCTGCTCTGTTTATAGCCAAAGTCCACACTAATTTCCACAAAGAGCAGATTTTTTGGAACACCTTTCTTCTATGTTGTTCTAGGTCTAGCACTTTCCTGTTCAGCACCTCCGGCCATCAATATATCACACTTATGAACTGAGTACATCCGTGTCTACATAGGACATGACTAAAACATCTAAGATGTCCTTTTTCATTTTATTCCCAACTTGTGCTACTTATACATTTTGTTCAATGTTGTCATTTCTAATAATGTCCAATCTTGTGTGACTACACATCCATCTTAACATTGGAAAAATTCTCTTATGGGAGATAACCCTAACTTAATATTTTGACTTGAGTAATAGTTCATGATTCTCATTTGTCAATTATACGACTGAGTTTCTTGGTTCCATTAGGTATACATTTGTTTGTCTTATTTCGCTACATCACCTGCATTAACACTCTTGATTTTCCTCTGAGAATAAGGAACAATTCTTAACTATTTCTTTGTTAGAATTCTTTTTAACTAATTCTGATTCTTGTCCTGATGCAGACCACTTATGAGAATTTCCGCTACCGATATGATAAGAAGGAGAATCCATATAGCAAGGGAATGATAAGAAATTTTAGAGAAGTATTTTTTACCAAGATTCCACCTTCAATGAATAAATTCCGATCATTTGTGGAGGAAGATGAAGACATGGTGCCTGGATCTGTAATGCCGAACCTCGGGGATGGATTTGTTGACTCAAAAGAGAAAATTGACATTGAAATGGGAGCTAAGCTTGCAGAAGACAGTAATTATTCCCTTCCAGAAATTTTGCGCAATTTGGACTATGATGACGATTCAGACGATAATTCTAAGACAAAGGAGGAAGAAGAAAAACCTTCTTTTAACCCATTTATTCCTGGTGAGCAAGGTGCAAAGGATTTCTTGCATATGTCTATTGTTGGAGATGAATTAAGAGATTCTGTACAAGCTTCAAATGTTAGAGAGGCAGTAATAGAATCTGCATCAAGCTCAAAAGAAACTGTGGAAGGTTCTACTGCCGGTGATGAAGTGAGAAAGTCTGTGGAAAGATGTGGTGCTGCAGCTGAAGTAAGAGAATCTGTACAAAGCTCTAATTCTGAAGTTGAAGTAAGAGAATCTACACACAGTTTCAATTCTGAACCTGAAGTAAAAGAATTTGCACAAAATTCCAGTACTGAAGCTAGGGTGGGAGATTCTACTTCTGGAGATGAGACTAATTCAGTAGAGGGAATCAAATTATAGTCATAATTCACATAAAAAAAACAGGACCAGTTCAAGGACAGAGGTTTTACTCTTGCTTTTTCTTTCCATTATAGATATCTTTCCTCATTTCTGTTTTAGCTAAAGTTTGTTATTCTTGTGCGACACTGAACTAGTATATAGAGTAATAACAAGAGCATGCTAATTGATAATTCAGTTAGAATTGGTAAGTTTATGCAGTTAGAATTGAAAAATCAAAGCATCACTTCTAGATCAAGCAATTTTCCTAATAGAGCATAATTCAATACTTTGGATTTGTTTTAGTGCTATCTTCTTTTGCTAATATGTTTAGCAACTAGTCAAACATGAATGTGTCAACTGGTTTTCTCCTGTTGGTATGTTGAGTCAACCTATGAACCTTGGACAAAATATCCATCTATGCACTTTTTACTTTTTAAGTATTTGAAGAATAATATATTCAGCTGCTTTTCTCATATTGCTGTTCTGAAGTGAACCAATCAATGAATGTCATACAAAGCATTCATCATTATGCTTTTCAAAATTTAATTTAATGTAACAGTGTATTGAAGTGAAAAAATAAAAGTTGATTTGATGTCATTGATCATAATCAGAATTCATCGACTAGCTACTGTATAAGCTTGTTTTCTGGAAGAGTTAACCTAAGCTGTCTAGATGAGCTACAAGCAGAATAAGACGTCTTCTAAGATGCCATAGATAAATTGCTAGTCTTCATCTTTATGTTCTTTAATTTTAGTGGTTTCATTCTCACCGTTGCATTAATTATATTCTACAACAGGTGGTGCTAACAAACATCTCTTCTATGTGAAGTCCCAGTTGAGTTCATTAACTGCACGGGGTTGGTCACTTCAAAGGGGTGCAGGCCTGTTTGTAAATATTGAATGCATGCTTGCTGACATATTTTTGCTGGAAAAGACCACGTTTTGATAAAATACTTGAATTTGTTCATGTACAATTTGGATTGTGTGTTGCAATTTGTAAATGCGACAGCTTTGTGATAATACTGAAGGTAAGAGCGTTCGTAAAGGTAAAATTGTTGGGGTCGAGGTGACAGGATTTGGATGGTGAGTTTTCCTGTTGGTCTGGTTCGGTCACAGTGGTAGGTTCTATGGAACCAATTTACTGGATTGTTGTTAAAAACAGAAGCAAATGAAATCAAATTGTCAATCCTGTGAAGGTTGAAGAAATAAAATATTTTAGCTTCAATTTTCTTTTCCTCGCAAATTTTCTCTTTGGGCAACGAATACTATAACTGAGCTGAGCCAACTGGAATTCTGCTGAGTTTGGATTTGACTCATTAAAGGAACTCAATCGAGCTTGGTTTGAGCTTGGCTTGGAAACAAGGAGTTCAACTTATCTATTTACAAGCTTATTAAAAATTATGGTTTATCTACAAGCTTGAACACGAGTTTTTGCCTGGCATTTTCATTTTCTATTATTGATTTGGTTCACAATTCACATGAGGCTCATTTTAACCTATAAAATGTTAAAAACTAAACATTACATAAGATAACTTTAAAATATATAACTGAATACTATAAAAAAATAATACCGAAAGCTATTTAAAGAATTGTTGCTGAATATAACCATAATCTTTTCGAGAACAGTTAGTTATGACCTGAAGTTTGAAGAAGCAAGGATTTAAAGGCTCTTGAAACTAACAATGGAGAAATTATTGTTGCTGAATATATTCACATTATGATATAGTAGTGGGTAGAAAAAAGAATCAATACAATTGTTTTATTAATGCAATTTTTCAATCAATATTTATAAATTAATCTCATAAATTGGTATAAAGTTATATATTTTGATAGATATTTTGAATCAATTTGAATTTGTTTTTGTATTGTATTTTATGAGAGATTTTGAGAATCACGAAAGTTATCCCAAAGGAATCAATATATAGTGATGTTGGGTTTCAATATAAAAAACATGCAGCGGAATAATATAATTATAAGAAATAATTATACCAATAAGGATCCGTTTAAACGAATAAAGCAATAAAAATTTATTTAGAAGAATACCTTTTTTGTAGATTCTTCGAAACTTAAATCTACGCGGCTAGGTTGTCGCAAACCACAAGTCATCCAAATGTTGGTCTAATGTTCGGCCTCTAATAGTATCCACACGAATGAACAATAAAAAACTCAAATTATCATAGTCTCTCTGTTTTATTTTATGACTATGAGCAACAACTCTTATAGTCTATACTGTTTCTCAAATTTTATATAGGAAAACCTTAGGTTATAAATAAATAAATTAAAATTATTTATTTAAACCTTTTAAATAAATAAATTATAACTAATATATATGTGTGTGTCTATTTATTTATTTGAACAATTTAAATAAATAAATCGTAATATATATATATTAATAGAATTTTCAATTTAATTAATTATGTTTATTTATTTAACTATACAAATAAATAAATCATAATTAAAGTATTTGGTTTATTTAATCTAAAATTCATCTTAATAAATTTTAGATATAAATAAATTAAATCAATACTTAATAATCTAGGTAAAATTGTAATCAAATATAAATTACAATTTTGTTCTTAACTTCACAAAACTTATTTGTAATTAAGTCATACTTGATTCGATTTCTCGTTTTCATTTTCTTATATCCATTTTTATGTGTATGACCTTCTAAGCTCCAAATATGTTGGCAACAAATATAAATTAAATTAATTAATTAATATTTGAAGGCCAAATACATTGTTTAGCAACATGTCAATATTATCCAAATATTTGGGAAGTCAAAGTGGTTCGACTTAACCTTTCAGTGCATGATTTATCAATGTAATTAATATCCTTTTATCATTAATATTTTGATTTAGTAATTAAGCATGCAGTATGTTTGCTTTACTAAATCATGTTAATTCTCTTAATTCCATTGATTAGTTAAATAAAATTCCAAATCTAATTTACTAATTTCATTCTACCTTACGCAATTATTTCTTAATCAATACTAGTAGAGAACAATTAGAACAATTTTTTTAATTTATCTAGAGTGATGAATCCTCTCTTAATTATACAAGTATCTCCATACAGTTTCTACTATGTCCAATTAATCATTGGTTATTATTTGTATAATGAATAATGTGAACGAAGAATCAAAACATAATCATCCTTATATAAGATAACTTAGTAATCTCAAGTCAAAGGATCACTTACACAACCATCACTTGAGTATTCCACAAACACAAGTAACTCTCCATATGGAATTCTCATGCAGGTCAATTCAGTGGATTAGTTCTAGATATAATATATATTTCAGCTTATGAGAACAACTGCTTCTCTAAGGAAAGAACATAATATCTATCAGTTTCAACAGCTCTAATCATTGTCTAATAATGAGGAGAACATCGACTAAGAATAGTTAGAGATATTGCTTTAATGCAAATATAAAACTCATAATTATAATCATATTATAATTTATTTTTTCAAAGCAATATTGTCTCATGGACTTTATTTTTTATCAAGATTTAATCAACAAAATATAAAAGATAAACAAATGTCTTTATTAAAAATAAAATATTTATTACATGAAATATTATTTTCAAAATATGATCAATCAAATTGGCTATAGGGCATATAACTAACAAATATCAAATATACGCAGTGGAATAATATAAATATGATAAATAATTATACCAACAGAGATCTATTTAAATGATTAAAGAAATAAAAATTTATTTAGAAGAATACCTCTTTGCAAATTTTTTGAAACTTCGATCTACACGGCTAGGTTGTCACAAACCTAAGTCGTCTAAATGTCCGGCTTTTAGTAGTATCCACACAAATGGACAATCGAAAAAACTCAAAACTATTTTAAAGGATTGAGAGTGTAATTTAATGTGGTAGAAAAATATATTGTATTTCATCAATAGAGTCACATATAAATACATATACAAGATACTATAAACATATTAGGAATCTAACTCCTAAAAGAACTCTATTTAAAACTAATCCTTAACACTCCCCCTCAAGTTCGAGCACAGATGTTAACCATGCCCAACTTGTTACAAAGATAGTCAACCTGAGGTCCATTTAGAGCTTTTATAAAGATATCTCCTAATTGTTCACTCATTTTAACATACCCTGTAGAGATAACACTCTATTGTATCTTTTCATGAATGAAATGACAATCAATCTCAATATATTTTATTCGTTCATGGAATACCGAATTTGATGAAATGTGAAGAGCAGCTTGGTAATCACACCATAACTTTCTAGGCAAGGATGACTTGAAGCCAATTTCCTCTAACAATTAACGAATCCAAATTAATTCACAAGCAGATTGAGACATAGCTTGATATTCTGATTCAACACTCGATCATGAGACTACATTTTGATTCTTGCTTCTCCACGATATCAAGTTTCCACCTACAAAGATACAATATCCTGAAGTTGATCTTCTATCAACCTTTGAACCTACCCAATTCACATCTGAAAAATAGGCCACGACCCAAATTACCTTTCAAGTAGCACAAAATTTATCCTAAAGCTTCCCAATGGATAGTAGTAGGAGAAGACATAAATTGGCTTAAGACGCTCACAGAGTAAGCAATATCCAGACGTGTTACTGTAAGGTAATTCAATTTGCCCATCAATCTTCTATACATCTCAAGATCATCCAATAGTCACCATCAGTTGAAGGCTGCAAATTAGGAGTCATTGGAGCACTGCATAGCTTGGCATCCAACTTTCCAATTTCCTTTAGTAAGTTAAGAACACACTTCCTTTGAGATAAGAAGATGCCTCTCTTACACTTAGACACTTTAATACCCAAAAAATACTTCAATGATCCTAAGTCTTTTGTCTGAAACTGAGTCTGGAGAAACAACTTGAGTGATGTAATGCTAGCTGAATCACTCCCTGTAATAATAATGTTATCAACATAAACCACCAGCAGAATCAAACAAATCTTAATACTTCTAAAAAATATAAAATGATCAGATGTACTCTTTTGAATGCCAAATTGGTGTGCCACATTGCAAAATCTACTAAACCAACCTCGAGGACTCTGTTTTAGGTCATTAAGAGATTCACAAAGTTTACACACTTTACCCGACTACCCTTGAAGATCCCCATGAAGAAAAGCATTCTTAACATTCAGTTGATGTAAAGGCCAAGCAAAGGTAGCTGCTAGAGAAATAAACAAACAAACAGAAGACAACTTGGAAATAAGAGAAAAAGTGTCAGAGTAATCAAGGCCATAAATCTGAGAATAACTCTTAGCAACTAAGTGAGCCTTGAGATGAGCAATGGACTCATCAGGATTCATTTTAACGGTAAAAATCCACTTACAACCAATAGCTTTTTTACCTGCCGGGAGAGGCACAAGATCCTAGGTACCATTAGTATCTAAGACAACCATCTCCTCTTTCATTGCTGCACACCAACCAGGATTGGACAAAGCTTGAACAACAATTTTAGGAGTAGAAGCAAAGTCTAGGTTACTTATAAAATAATGAGATGAAGCAAAAAAATGATCATAACAGACAAAAGAAGAAATAGGATAGATACACTTGCGTTTAACTTTCTGAAGAGCAATGGGAAGGTCAAGGTTTGACTGAGGAGTGGACGATATAGTCTCAGGTTGAGTAGAGAGAATCGAATCTTCTGTTGAAGCGATAGGTGGGGGAAGTGAGTCAAGAGGCCCTGGTCTTTTGAAATAAACGTGTTCAAAATAAGTGCGAGCAGATGCTGGTGCATAAGAAGGAATAGGAGCAACAGACGTTATAGTAGGAGCATGTTGATGATCAGGAATAGGAGCAAGAGCAGGAGCAAGAGTTGCGAGGAAGGTGCTGGATAGTGTAGACTAAAAGCTCATCATCCTTCCCCTTACTTTTAAATAGAGAAGAAGAAGAAGGAAAAACTGGAGTAGTCTTAAATAATGTGACATCTACAGAAATAAGATAACAATTAAGATCGGGAGAGAAACAATGATATCCTTTTTGATGCTGAGAATACCCAAGAAAAACACAACGAAGGGACTTTGGATCTAATTTGAAAACCTGTGGACAAACATCACGAACAAAACAAGTATAACAAAAAATACGAGGTTCAATGGGGAATAGAAGCTTAGAAGGAAACAATACATTATAAGGAACTTCACCATTAAGCATAGAAGAAGGCATACGATTGATAAAAAACATGCAGTAGAAACAACATCAGCCCAAAAATGTTTAGGGACCTTCATCTGAAATAGAAGTGCCCTAGAAACCTCAAGAAGATGTCTATTTTTTCTTTTGACAACCCTAATTTTAGGAGTATCAACACAAGAAGTGTGATGGAGAATACCATTCTGTGACATAAAAGATTAGTAGGAACTAGACATATATTCTTTAGCATTATCACTTTGCAATATGCGAATAGAGTTATTAAATTGAGTTTTAATCTCAGCATAGAAGGAACAAAATTTAGAGAATATCTCAGAATGGATTTTCATTAAAAATAATCAAGTAACACGAGAATAATCATAAACAAATGTAACAAAGTACTTAATTCTAGTTTGAGAAATAACAGGACATAGACCCCAAACATCTGAATGAACTAACTCAAAAGCGGATGAAACTGTTAATTGACTCGAGGAACTAAAGGTAAACCATGATGTTTGACAAATTAACAAGATTCACATTCTAAAATTGATAAAGACTGAAACTGCAGGCATAACTTCATTGAAGTAGACAATGAAGGGTGACCCAAATGACAATGAATCTCAAGAAGAGATAAAGCACCAGCACAAGTAAGAGATAACAAAACTTGTTCATCTAGAAGATAAAGGCCACTAGACTCACATCTTCTACCAAAAATCGCTTAGTCAAAAAATCCTGAAACACACAATAGGTAGGATATAATTTATAGATAATAAATTAAATGCAAAATGAGGTAAACAAACAATAGAAGACAATGGAAAAGATAGGATGAGATTAGCAGTGTCAATACACTTAATAGAAGATGTGGACCCATCAGCCAGAGTAACATGATGATTAAATTATTCAGGTTCTTTTAATGAGGATAAGAGACTAGGATTACCTGTCATGTGATTTGTGCAACCAGAATCAATGACCCACTCTAATGAGGTAGACATAAGACATGTATTAGGAGTACCTGCATTGGTAGTAGCAGCAATCAAGGAATCAGCAGACTTAGAAGAATAGTATCTAGAGACCTTAGCATACTCCATAGTAGAAATTATTACAGCATTGGCAGAAGAAGCAATTGCAGAATCTTGTGTGGCCATATTTGCCCTTAGTGTCTTATTTAGCAGTTTCTTGCAATACCATTTAGTATGACTAGGTTCATGGCAATAATGGCAGATAATGATGCTCGTCTCTGAATTAACTACTCCATTACTATGGTTATGTCCTCCTCTTCCTCTGTTTTCTGGCTGCCTAGCTATCTGATTATGACTCACAAGTGCACTATTTTCAAAAGGGGAAGGGGTATGAGAGCCTTCAGTACACAGTAATCTAGAGAAAGTTTCCTAAAGAGAGGTAACATCATTGCCTGAAAGAACCTGTGATTTAGCAATTTCAAAAATCAGAGCAAGACCTGCAAGAAAACTCATCACAGCCATTTATTCTCGCCAAGTCTGTTGAACCTTAACATCAGGGCTAATAGGTAATAAAACATTAAGTTCCTCGTAAATATTCTTAAATTCCATGAAATAAGCTGTAAGGGATTTATCTTGCTGGTCGATCCTATAAAAACCTTTGCAGACTTCATACATATGAGACAAATTACTTTTTTTCGAGTACAAAAATTCAAGATATTCCATTAATTCTTTAACATACTTACAATGATTAATTAACCCAACCACATTGTCACTATCAATAGAATTCCAAATCAATAGAAATAACTTAGCATCTTCCCTTAGCCAACTTTGCCTACTATCACCAGTTGGTGGATCATCAGTTAGATGATCATCTTTTTCAACAATCCCTAAATAAATTATAATTGTCTTACTCCAATCTAAATAATTTTCTCCTTTCAGTTTATGTTCTGTAATTTTATTCAATTGCGGGAATTAATTTAGTAATAGTAGCTTTAGTATCTTTATATTCAATACTCATTATTAATAAAAACCAAACACCCCACCAACAACTCAAAAATAGAGGCACCGAAAGAATAGTAGTGACCTGAAACGCTAAAGTAATTTTGACAAAACTGAAAATCCCATATCAAAACTTCGCTGGATCGAAGAACACTTAAGTAAACTGCTGACTTGGAGTCAAAACTAGAAAATAGATTTCGATCGCCGAAAACAACAGGATGTGCTGCCATGCGCCTGTGCATGGTACTGTAGCAGAAAACTTCTTTGGGCGCATAGGGCCCACGCACAGAGAATCCGGTGCCCAAATTCTTGGGAAATGCCGGTCAACAATTTGAAGACATCCTGAGATGGGCGGTGAGACAAAATACTAACCCTAGGAAGGCGTCCGAGGGTGGTAGCAGCTTCTTGCAGTTGAAGTTTCAAAATTTTTTTTAATGGGAGTCTCTGATACCATGTAATTTAATGTGGCAGAAAAATATATTATATTTCATCAATAGGGTCACATATATATATAAATATATAAGATACTATAAACCTATTAGGAATCTAACTCCTAACAGAACTCTATTTATAACTAATCCTTAACAGAGAAATTAGAGCGTATAATGGTGCTAGCTATCGTAGACACTATGTTTGTTTTGTGGCTATGAGTAACAAATCAAAGTTTAAACCTCATATATGAAAGCGCTAGGTTATAAATAAATAAATAAATTATAATTAAAATATATATGTGCCTATTTATTTATTTAAATAATTTAATTAAATAAATTATAATACATATATTAGTCGAATTTTCAATTTAATCAATTATACTTATTTATTTAACTATTTAAATAAATAAATCATAATTAAAATATTAGATTTATTTAATCTAAAATTTATCTTAATAAATTTTAGATATAAATCAATTAAGTTAATACTTAATAATTTAGGTAAAATTATAATTAAATATAAATTATAATTTTGTCCTTAACTTCATAAAACTTATTTGTAATCAAGTCATACTTGATTCGATTTCTCATTTTCACTTTCTTATATCTATTCTTATGTGTGTAACCTTCTAGATTCTAAATATGTTAGTAACAACTATAAATTAAATTAATTAATTAATATTTAAAGGTCAAATTTATTGTCTAGCAACATGTCAAGACTATCAAAATATTTAAAAAGTCAAAGTGGTTTGACTTAACCTTTTTGTGCGTGATTTATTAATATAATTAATATCCCTTTATCATTAGTGTTTTGATTTAGTAATTAGGTATAGAGTGTGTCTGCTTTACCAAATCATGTTAGTTTTCTTAATCTTAGCCATTGATCAGTTCAATGAAACTTCAAATCCAATTTGCTAATTTCATTCTACCTTGCATAAAGATTTTTTATAATACTATTAGAGAACAATTAGAACATTTTCTCTGATTTAGCTAGGGTGATGAATCCTATCTTAATTACACAGGTATCTCCACATAGTTCATACTCTGTCCAATTAATCATTGCTTATTATTCATGTAATGAATAATGTGAATGAAGAATTAAAACATAATCATCCCCATATAAGATAACCTAGTAATTTCAAATCAAAGAATCACTTACACAACCATCACTTGAGTATTTCACAGACACATGTACCTCTCCATATGGAATTCTCATACAGGTCAATTTAGTGGACTTGTTTAAATAACAAGCACCTATATATTAGTTCTAGATATCACATATATATCTTAGATTATGAGAACAACTGCTTCCCTAATGAAAGAACATAATATGTACCAATCTCAATAGCTCTAATCATTGTCCAATAATGAGGAGAACATTGACCATAAATATTTAGGGACATTACTTTAATGCAAATATAAAACTCATAATTATAATCACATTATAATTTATTTTGCAAAGCAGCATTGTCTCATGGACTTTATCTTTTACCAAGATTCAATCAATAAAATATAAAAGATAATATAAATGTCTTTTATTAATAATAAAATATTTATTACATGAAATATTATATATAAAATATAACCAATTAAATTGGTGATAGCGCATATAACTACCAAGCGAATGCTATACATTTGGTTAAAGTATCAAATATCATTTGCAAATAATTAGAGACGATAGTTTGGAATCTTTATTACTGGAGGTGTTGGAGTTTTATGGTAAATGTGATATATGTGTAATAAATATGGAGGATGTTTATGTAGTTGGAGGGAGATCAATTCGTAGAAGTGAAGAATGACAAATCTTCATTATTATTGTGTTGAGCTATATTATTCTATGATTGATGTCCAATTTCAAGAACTTAATAATCGATTTGATGAAGTTAATACAAATTTACTTTTATGTATAGCATGTCTTAATCCTAAAGGCTCATTTTCTGCATTTGATACGAGCAAATTGATTGAACTTGTAAATTTTTATCCATATGAATTTTCTCTTGTTACTTTAATTGAACTTGAATCTCAACATAAAAACTTCATCTTTGATATGCGTATGGATAAAATTTTTTCTGAAGTAAGTGAAATTATAGGTTTTGTAAAGAAAGTGGTTGCTACAAGAAAGCATATTATTTTTCTTTTAGTATATTTATTAGTCAAATGGTTGTTAATTTTGCCAATTGCTATAGCCACAGCTGAAAGAGTTTTTTCAGCGATGAAAATCATTAAAAGTTCACTTCATAATAGAATGGGTGATGAGCTACAGAATAATTGTTTGGTGACATATATTGAAAGAGATTTATTTGCAAGTATTGATAGTGAAATTATTATAAACAAATTTCAAGCAATGAAAAATATACGAGGATTATTGTAATTTAATTGTGACAATTATTTTTCAATTGTAAGTGATTCTTGTTGCTTACATTTATTTTATGTATGTGACTTTTGCGAAATATAATTTTAGTTGGACCCCCACTAAATTTCCTGGCTACGTCACTGCTCTCATGAAACTTGCTACTGTTAGTTGATGTAGTGAAATCAGATTACCATTAGGTGCTAAGTTATTGGTTGTTTGTCAAATTTGATTTATTGTGAAAACTTGAGAATTTCAAAGAGATTGTTTGATGAAATGTTTAAAATATATGTTTTCGAGTAGAATAAAAAACTAGAGGAGGTGTGTCAAAAGAATCTTTTTTTCCATTAATACTTGTAACTGGTTAATGATTTGTTTGAAAAATTAACTGTTTTAGTAGTTGTTAGCTATTTTAGTAGAAGGAGAAGTCAAACTCTCGCCTTTTGATTTAAGAGTGAAAACAACGTTATCTTCGATCAAAGTGGAATTCTTATCAGATTGAATTGTCTCATCCATTGTGATCAGTAAGTTGTCTTCTTTAATAAGAAGAGTACTGCTAAAAGCAATGCGAGTTAAAGTATCTATATGGGAACTGGCTGTAAACTCTTTTTTTGGTGTAGATCCCCTTCCTTGGTTCTTGGTATATTCCGATGATTAAGACTGAATCAAGTGCATATTTATTCCGATTGCTTCTTCCTTCAGATTCAATTCGTATTAGCTATTTGAATAACTTTTCATAAAACGTTAAAAATTAAATCTTACGTTAGCTAACTTTTTATAAAATACTGCCTTAACCTCTAAAAATAACATTTAGCATTTTAACTGGAGCTACTCAAAAAGTTGTTGCCAAACACAACCTAAAAATGTTATAACTCATTATGGTTGCTAGTAAGAATTCTACATGAAACTATGTATTTTGCAATAAATTATAGGGTTGAGCAAAAATCGATTAAATTGAACCAAATCAGTCAATTTGATTTTAATTTGAAATATATAATTTGATTTTAGTTTCGGTGAAAAATAATCATTTTATTTGTATTGTATTTCTTTTTTAGGTATCCTTGTTAAGCCTAAGCCTGTTTTTGCTTTATGATTTTGATGTGATACGTAAAATTAGTCCTGACCTAATGTATTAGGGCACATGTGATATAAAAAAAAATCAAAAATCAAATCCAATTATTCCTAGAAATAAGTCAAAAAAAAAAACCAAATAGAAATATGAATTGAAAATGATCTAATTATAAAAAATTATCAATTCAATTTGATTTAAGTCTTAAAAAATTTCAATTTATTGAATTTTTTTATTAAAACTGAACTAATCATTTATTTAACTTAATAAATTGAATAATGTAGGTGATTTAGTGTAATACCCTGAAATTTTTATTTCGAAACATTCCCATTTAAATTTAAATTGTAAATTTTTAGCCAATAATATTACGCCACGTAATATTATGGAGATCGAAAATCATTTTGGTTCGCCCGAAAATTTATTGAGTAACCATTAATTGAATAAAATCGGACCAATATTTTTTTTAATTGGACCGAATTAATTTAAATTAGACCCGAATCGGATATTTTTGAAAAACACTGTGCGTCACTATTTTTTTCTCCCCGGCAACTTACCTTGGACGGTTTGTTTTTATTTAATAATTA
>CANUEX010040375.1:0-62198 GCA_948099535.1 Jatropha multifida
TCCGCAGTTAGGATGCTTAAATAAATATTGGTTTGTAATAGAATTATCATGTGATTATAAATAAATTGTGGAGTGTAAATGACTATCTGGAAGACTGTATGATAGGAACAGTTTGAACATATTATGACAAATAAATATTTGTATGGGAAAATATTTTTATTATATGAATATGGGCCCGAGCTGCGAATAGTATGTATTACTAATGCTGAGTCAGAATTATTAACTCTGATTGTCTTATGAAAAATGTTATAATATGGGCTTACTATTCCGATAGTCAAATGATAATAGGGATGGATTGTGATAATTTAGGCTTACTACGGGCCTCGGGTGCCTTAAGCTTACCTCGGTCCTAGTGCCGGTCCGGCCCACGGTTTTGGGTCGTGACACTAAGTGTTAATTTGGTAATAATTTAGGAACTCAAAAATATTTTATCCTTAAGAAAAACATCTTGGTTGATCAACTTAATATATGGAGTAGTCTCATATATTAGAAGTTAGGTTGCACGGACATGGGACACAAGAATATACATGATATGATAATTTTTAAATAAGTAGGACATTCATATGCTTAGGACATATTACACATAATAAGTAAAATATCAATATTTTAAATAAATAAATATTCATTTATAATAAATTATAAATATAAAATAAAAAATCTTAATTTCTTATTTCAATGATATAAAAATAAATTAAAAAATTTTTTTTTATTGGTAATTAAAAAAAACTTTGATTGATTGGCTTGGTATATGGAGTAGTCTCATATACGAAAAGTTAGGTTGCACAAAAACTAGACACAAGATATGAGAATCTATATATATGATACCTTTTAAACAACTAAGACATCTACATATTTAGCACATAATATACAAAATAAGTAATACATTAATATTTCAAATAAATAAATAATCATTTGTAATAAAGTATAAACATAAAATAAAAAAAACTTAATTTCTTATTTCAATGACATGAAAACAAATTAAAAAAAAAACTTCATTTTTAATTAGTAATTAAAAGAAGAACTTAATTGATTAGTTTGGTGTATGAAGTAGTCTCATATGCCAGGAATTAAGTTGTAAACTGACATAAGATACGTGATATAAAAACGTATGAGATATGATAATTTTTTAAAAAATACAACATCGACACGCTTAAGATATACTGCATAGAATAAGTAATATATAAGAAATAAACCCTAGAGAAAAAAGATAAGAAAAAAACTAAAAACCTCATTGCTACTCCTACAATGAGTCTATTTCTTTAGACTAATATAAATAGTTTGTCTAATGAACTTAGACTAATTTTTTTAGACTCTTTTCAGCCCAAAGAAAAGAAGATTTTTCTTCTAATGCAACAACCCATAAGCTCTCAAGTCTAGGCATATAAAATACCTACTAAGGACTAAGTACCTACTAAGGACTAAGTACCTACTAAGTACTAAATGATTAATAAATACTAAATGATTATAAAATACCTACTAAGTATATTACAAGTGACTTAAAATTTTTTTTTTGCTCTTTTACAATTTATAATAACAGATAAAAATGTAATGAATAAAATGAAATCAGAAACCTTTTTTAAGTTCTTACAAATACTATAAGGAAAGTACCTTATTAATAATTAACTAAATATAAGAAATATAATTTCTATTAAATAAAATAAAATATTTGAATCAATAAAATTATTCAAACCAATTGTATTTATAAAGTATGAATGTTTTCACAACCTATAAGCCCCATGAAATGCAGTTACATACTGGATTATTTCCATTTTTCATAATTAGGAAAACCATAATAAATGTAGTTATAAACATATATTTACAAGATTATAAGTTGTATTATAATTATAACTCCTGATACATATGCTCAATTCAATGACTGTTTTATCAATGTTATATTATACATCATACAATAATTTCAAATAAAATATTATAATCAAAAACTACAAAAGTAGCTCCTAGTTTTCCTTGTCATTTCCCTACGATAGTACAAAAAACACTATCGCTAAGCAAAATTGCTTAGTGGTGCTAATTTGTATATTTGAAAATACACTCACGTTTCTTTTCAAAACCATCAATGACTATAAATATAAATAACATTTCATGTAGAAATATTCTTTTAATATAGTCAATACTTTCAATGTATTCTCTTAAAACTCAAATCGGAGTTTTAAATAAAGACACTTTAATATTATTTATATCAACAAAATCCTTATGTATACTTAGTAGTTGCCCCATATAAAAATGATAAATAATATCAATTTCATTTCCATAAATATCCATTCAAGAAATTCAATAATATCCAATCAGTCCTAGCAGCATAAATAGACTCAATCCGAAAGGTCATCAATGTCTAATGTGCACATCTAGACAAAATTATCTTAACCTCAATCTATGATATAAATATCAACAGAAGAGGGAACAATCTCAACCTCATATAGAGGGAGCAATCTCAACCTCGTAAAGAGGGAACAATATTAATTACAGTATCAGCTTTAACTAATGAAGTGATATTGGCAAGGTAATAACAATGTTTATTAGCTGCTGAAGACCATAAATCATTTCATCCATTTAACAATATCAAAATCACATTGGGCAACATTCTCTTTTTCATAAACATAGAATTTCCAATCAAGTTATAGAAATCATTTAGAAATCATCTCATATAAAATAACATCTCTTTCTTTAAAATTCATAAAATAATATTTCAATAATTTCAATAATTTCAATAATTTCTTTAAAGAAAATAACTCATATAAAAAATATATATGTGAAAACAATATAATTAACTTTAATTAAAATAGAAAGTTAGTATTGCACTAACCTAGCTTATAACGCTACATTAGCTTGCCTTTCTTATTCATTGATTCTAATCCACTTCTATGATTTATTCTCACCTATAAACAAATTATACAATTTAAATTTAGTTCTTTGTTTCTACTTTTATTGAATATAATTTCTTATTATTCCTATTTTCTTTTTAGTTTATATTTGCATTTCCTTTATTAAATTTCATCTCAAATAAATATTTATAATCAAATTTTATAACTTTCTAATTTTGCTTCCCTATAAAATATTGATTAAAAATTTTATTTTCAAACACCTTATTAGATTCAATTAATACTACTTAACCTGCATTTACTCAACTAATTTATTCATTCTTCATTTTATTTTCTTACTAAATAACACAGTCTGTTATTTTACATAATTTAATACTTGAATTTCAAATTCTCTTTTCTGTTAAAAATCTGGCAACACTTTCTTTATAAATTTAATCTATCCAAATTCCACACTTATTACAGTAACACACGGTCCATCCATGGGGCAATACACAACAATTTCTTATCCACCATCCTCAACACTTCTCATTTACAATATCAATATTTATTTTGTTTCTTATTTGCCCTTTATCAACTTAGATGTCTCCTAAGTTTCACAGTCAACTAAATCATATTACGTTTAATTATCAATTTACATAAATTGATCAATTTCATAAATAAGTTGGCTATTCAATTTGTGCGATTATTCATTTAATCTTTTATTTTTGAACAAGCCAATTTAATCAACTATCCAAATTAAATTCCCAATTTGAATTTTGCACTGAAAATAAATAATCAAATCTTAAAATATACCAATCTCGATTTAGAGTCTCAGATTTGGATTCAACGCACGAAATGCAGTACTTTGCCTTGCCGGACCATCGTCCACGGTGGCCGAAATGTCGGAACCACCCAAAAATCAACAACAGTTATACCATCTAACTCGAAATTTCATGGGGATTCAGAATATTTGATCAATTCAAGCTGGTTGTGCTTAATTTGGCCGGAATCGGCCTCGACAATGGCCTCATCACTGCCATCCATGGCAGTTTCACAAATCTAGTCATGTCGCCCGAATGAATGGAGGGAAAAAGTTCGCGTGGCCAAGGAAAGTCGAATGGAGGTCTCCTCTCTGATTGTCTTCACCGTTAACGACCAGAATCTTTAGAACTCGCATCGGGCCAAGCCGCAGGAGCTCTAGTTGCGATCTCCACCATCACAGCTCCCAACTCACAATCCAAGACTATCAACAAGCTCCTCTTATTGAGCTCATGCCATTGAGGAGTCCAATTGGGGCTGCTGATGGTTAAAGAGTAGAGGGAGGGGAGGAGAAGCGCACCTACACTATCGGGGAAGGAGAGAGGCGAGAGAAGTTTCTCTCTCCTTCCCTTTTTTTTAATTGTTATTATTATTATTAGCTCAAAAATTCTTTTCTCCTTCTTTTTTGTCTTCTAAATTTCAACTAATCTTTTAATTATTAACCCAACCTCTAACTGTTATAAATTTTCAAACCAACAAATTTTCAACAAAATTTGTCCTCAACCTTGACTTTAGCTGCCACATATTTATTTAACATTATAATAAAATACTACCATACCTTATTACTTTGTATTTTAACCAAAATACTACTGGACAATAAATAACACCATGAAAATTATTATTTTGACAAATGATTTCTAATAATAATACTAATTTATTTATTATTATTATTTTTTATAATTAAATATTTTTGACTACTACTAATTCATAATTTAACTATTAAGTATTAGTAAATACATATAAACACTAACAACCATTAGTAATTCATATTTTTTAACAAATATTCAATAGTCATATCTCATTATTATATTTTAATAATCATTTTACCATTAATTCTTAATGAATAATAATTAAATAATCTTAATTACCCAACAACTAATGAAAAAATTACATAAGATTAACATGAATTATATTAAAATCATTTCATGATTTTAGCTGGATTTTCAAAAAAAGAAATCGGGGTGTTACAATATATGTTGATTTACTATGATTTGTTAATAGAGTTCAATTAATAAAAAAACTTTACTTTATCGTTCTCCTTTATTTCTAGATATTAATTAATTATTTTACTCTTAATCTCTTAACTAAATTTTTATATTTTTTTGAGAAGAAATTAATTTACTCTACCCATTCTTAATTACTTGTAGCAATTTAGTACACTTTCGAATTTGCGCGATTAATTTTCTGGGACCGTTGTCGATGGCTAGTGTTACCAATATCAATACTAATTACTATTATTATTTTTTTATTAATTTAATTTTTCTTTTATAAGAATTTTTAGGTATTTTATGTAAAAAAGATCTTGTAGCGTTAGACCTTCGATTTTTGACCTAGAGAAAGGATTTGCTAAAGAAATAATGGTGCGAGAAGAGTTCGAGAACGTGAACAAAGAAGAGATCAAACATGGCTAATGAAGTAGACTTATAGGATTTGCTATTGTAAGAAGAACAACAGGTTTTGCAACATCAGCTCAATCAAAGGCCATAACCTAATGTTTGCACCTTGCAGATTACACAACTCCTCTTAATGGGCCACTTCAAGTATAACTAGCCCTAGGGTGGAAGCTAATGATTTTGAGATCAAGCTTGCAATTATTTAGTTGTTTTCCACTAAAATTTAGTATCGAGGTTTGCCTAGTGAAAGTCCTAATGCCCACATCAAAAATTTCCTGAAGATTTGTGATCCTTTCAAGCAAAATAGAGTTTCTAAAAAAGTCATAAGATTGAGACTATTTCCTTTCACTCCAAGGGATAAAGCACTTTCTTAATTATAATCATGCCCTACAGGAAGTTTTACTACTTAGGAAGAACTAGCTCGAAGATTTTTGTTGAAATTCTTTCCATCTTTAAAGACGACAAAGCCTCACAATGAGATAATGACTTTTGCTCACACCGCATTAAATGCCAAAGTAGACAATATGGTTAAGTAATTAGATTTGTTGACCATTAAATCTGTTAATTCTATTGTGTAAGCATATGACAAGTGTTATGGACAACATGAAATTGGAAAATACCATGATGGGTAATCTCAATCCCCAAAACTTTGGAGCAAGTCAACTACATGATGAATCAAGAAAGGAAGAACTATGCATATTCTAACTCTTATGATAACAGGTTGCGGAATCATCCTAATATTTTTTATGGGAATCTAAACGATGCCTTGAATGCACCACCAGGTTTTTCTTCTCAAGAGAAAAGGACTCACGATGATCTTCTCATTGCTCTTTAAAAATCTCATATGGAATTCATGAATGAACTCGGGAAAATCATACAAGAGAATCATAAGGTCCAACAAGCTGTGATAAGGAATCTAGAGATCCAAATGGGACAATTTGAAAATATGATGACTTTGAGACCTCAAGGTACATTACCGAATAACACAGAGAAAAATCCTAAATAATAGGTACACGCTATCACCTTGAGGAATATGAAGCAATTAGAGGACCCACCTAGGAAGAAGGTAGATAAGCAAGAAGAGGAAAAGAGGAAGATCCCCATCATTGATATTTAAGAGAAAGAGGAAGTCAAGCCTTATGTTCCACCTATCTGTTTTCACAAAGGCTCAAATAATCAAAAGATGATAAAAGTTTCCTTAAATTTCTTGATGTCTTTAAGAAGCTCCAAACCAATATTTCTTGAAGCTCTTGCTCAAATGGCTAGTTATGCAAAATTCTTTAAGGAGATCCTTTCAAAGAAGAGGAAGATTGATAAGCAAGGAGCAGTAATGTTAATGGAGGAGTGTAGTGCAATCATTTAAAATAAATTGCCTAAAAAGTTAAAAGATCTAAGATGTTTTTCTATCCCTTGCAATATTGAAAACAGTGATTTTGAAAAAGCTTGGTTGATTTAGGTGAAAGCATTAATCTTATGTCTTATGAGGTTTTCAAGATGCTAGGAATGAGTGATTGAAACCTACAAGGATGTCTCTACAATTTGCATATTGATACATAAAATATCCAAGGAGTATTGTAGAGAATGTGCTCATCAAAGTATGTAAGCTTATTTTTCCCATTGACTTTGTTATTCTTGACACAGATGAAGATAGAGAAGGATCATTTATCCTTAGTCGACCTTTCCTTGCAATCGCAAGAGCATTAATTGATGTCTATAAAGGTAAGTTAACCTTAGGGATAGGTCAAGAGGAGGTTGTTTTTTATGTTCTTAAATCTTATATCTATTTCATGGATTCTAATGATTGCTTTAGAATTGATGTTATTGATGATTGTCTAAAAGACACCTTCATGTTAAAGAAAAATTGGACATTGATAAAGGTGACATAACCTTTAACATCCAAAGCATCAAAGGTGAGGAAAAGGGTGAACCACCTAAGCAAAAACTGAAACAACTCCCCTCCCATTTAAAATACAATATTTAGGCGAGAATAATTCATTTCTTATTCTTATTTCTTCTCACTTATTTCTTGATCAAGAGAAAGGTTATTGCAAATCTTAGGAAATCATAGGAAAGCTTTAGGGTGGACAATTTCAAACTTGAAGGGAATCAATCCAAATGTGTGCATGCATAAAATTTTAATAGAAGATCATTGCAAGCCTTCAATCGAGCACCAAAGGAGTTTAAATCCAAATATGAAGTAAGTAGTCAAAGCTAAAATCATTAAGCTCTTGGATGCGAGGATTATCTATCCAATCTCGGATAGTAGTTAGATAAGTCCCGTCTAAGTTGTTCCAAAGAAAGGAGGTATGACAGTTATTGCTAATAAGAATAATGAGTTGATTCATACTAGAACTATCACAGGTTTGCACTGTGTATTGATTATCAAAATTTGAACAAACAACACGCAAAGATCACTTCCCTTTACATTTTATTGACCAGATGCTTAAAAAATTTATAGGTTATCCTTATTATTATTTCCTAGATGGGTATTTAGGGTATTCCTAAATTCCTATAGCACATGAGGATCAAGAGAAGACTACTTTCACTTGCCCATATGGTACTTTTGCTTATAGGAGAATGCCTTTTGGGTTGTGCAATGCGCTTGTGACTTTTCAAAGGTGTATGATGTTCATATTTTTGACATGGTTGAAAAATTCATTAAAGTATTTATAGATGATTTCTCTATTTTGGGTTCTTCTTTTGATTCTTGCCTTTATAACCTCTCTCTAGTAATGTAGCGATGTGAGGATATTAATCTTGTTCTAAATTAGGAAAAATGTCATTTTATGATTAGTGAAGGCATTGTTTTAGGTCATAAAATTTCCAAGAAAGGAATTGAGGTAGAAAAAGCCAAGATATGGATAACTAAAAAGCTACCTCCTCCAAATCTAGTGAAGGGAGTAAGAAGTTCTATCAGCCATGTAGGTTTCTATAGGATATTTGATAAATACTTCTCAAAAATCATAAAACCTCTTTGTAATTTATTGGTTAAAGATGTTCCTTTTGATTTTAATGAAGACTGTTTATTTGCTTTTAACAAGTTGAAGAAGGAATTGATATCAGCTCTTATTATTGCAACACTAGATTTGAGCTTACCTTTTGAACTCATATGCAATGCTAGTGATCATGCCATAGGAGTGTTCTTGGGAAAAGAAAAGAAAAGAAGTTGTATATCATTAATTATGCTAATTGAACATTGAATGATGTGCAACTAAATTATGTTACCACTAAGAAAGAGCTTTTATCTATTGTTTTTGCTTTTGATAAATTTAGAGCATATTTCATTAAAGCTAAAATGATACTTTACAATGATCACTCAACTATTAAGAATTTGTTAGAAAAGAAAGATGCAAATCTTAGACTAATTCGTTGGGTTCTTTTTTTTTGTAGAAATTTGATTTGGAAATTCATCATAAGAAGAGCACTAAGAACCTAATAGTTGATCACTTGTCAAGGCTTGAGTTAGGGGAAGAAAGGCTTGAAGAGATGCAAGTTAATGAAGACTTCCCCTATGAAAATCTTCATCTTCTAGCAAATATAAAATCTCCATGGTATAGGATATAGTCAACTATCTTGCTTGCAAGATTACTCCTCCCAATCTTTTTTATCAACAAAAGAAAAAAATTCTTTCATGATCTTAAATATTACTATTGGGAGGAGTCTTTCTTATTCAAGTATTATATTGACTAATTCTTTAGACGATGTGTGCCGAAAAAAGAGATGGAGAGTATTCTTCATTTCTATCATTCAATGGAATGTGGAGGACATTTTGGAGCTAGTAAGACGACGTCATGTATACTAGAAAGCAATTTATATTGGCCTAACTTATTTAAAGATGCTTTCAACTTTATTCATCTTTGTGATTATTGCCAGAGGTTAAGGAATATCTCCAAGAGACATGAGATGCCATTGAACAATATTCTTGAAATGGAGATTTGTTATGTGTGGCATTTGGATTTCATGGGACCTTTACCATCTTCTTATTCTAACTAATACATCGTAGTGGCGGTGGATTATGTCTCTAAATGGGCGGAGGTCGTTGCTCTTCCTAACAATGATGCCAAGAGTGTAATAAACTTCATCAAGAAATACATATTCACACGTCATGGTACCCCTAAAGCAATAATCATGGATAAAGGTAAGCATTTTTGCAATAAGGATCTAAACTCTTTTTTTTTCAAAATATGGTGTCACTAATCGTATAGGTACCCCATATCATCCTCAAATAACTAGACAAATAGAAGTAACAAATAAGGAGATTAATAAAATTTTAGATGCTACAGTTGGTCAATCAAGAAAGGAATGGTTCAAGAAACTTGATGATGCACTTTGGGCATATAGAACTACATTCAAAACGCTAATCAGTATGTCCCCATATCGAATGATCTATGGTAAAACATGTCATCTACCTATTGAGTTGGAACACAATGCATATTGGGCAATTAAGTTTCTCAACTTTAATGCCAAAGAGGTAGGTGAGAAAAGGTTACTTTTATTGAACATGATGGATGAAATGAGTTTGCATAATTACGAAAATATCAAGATTTATAAAGATCGTACTAAACAGTGGCATGATAAGCATATTATCTTGAGGAATCTGAAGGTTGGCCAACAGGGATTGCTCTATAACTCTAGACTTCGTCTTTTTAGAGAAATTACACTCTTGGTAGTTTGGACCATTTACAATCAAAGAAATTTTTCCACATGGAGCGATTGAGATAGTCAGTGGAGATCGGAGTTATAAAGTTCATGCGTAAAGGCTAAAAGCTTACCAAGATGGAGGTTTTGATCCAATCAAAATCGCTATGAGTCTCTCCTAAAGGGTCCAATGAGTTGAGCTTAACGACGTTAAATAAAAGCGCTTACGAGAGACAAACCATATTTTCTTTTTTTTCTTAAAATTTATTTTGTTTTTATCCTTGATTTTATCTATTTTTATTTTATTTTTTATCTCATATTCAACAAACTTAAAATTTGAGTTAATGTGTACAACAAGAGTCAATCCTTGAGGTTCAAGAGAGTGCAAGTTCAAATGTGCAAAATCCACGAGGTGCAAGGAGGGCCACCACTTCATCGGCACTAGAGATCCCACCACCACCATTCGCACTCTTTACATCGGAGCAATTGACAAGGTACAACACTCTTGCTTTAAAACCCATGTTACCAAGTAGTTTTATTGATAAATAAGCTTTAGGTATAGTAGGGCTTAGAGATGCTATGCTTGAGGCTTTAAAAAGGATTAAAGTGGGAGAGCTTTATTAATATGAAAGATAATGTGTATGCTCCTTTGACTTTAGAATTTTTTAGCACTTATATTTCTCACATATACCCGACTGTAAATGAAATTGATCCTAAATTAGATTTCAATTAAGTGAAAGGCAACATTAACTTATTATAAATGAATTGAGCCATATTTTTGGGTTTCCTACTAAGGATGCTAGTAAGTTTGTGCCTTCTAACTTTAGTGAAGCTAATGCATGGGAGGCTTTCAAAGGCTCATGCGGTTATAATTCTAAAAGTTCTAAGGCCACTAGTCTTAGAAATCCTATTTACTGCTATATTTGTAGACTTTTTGCCAGAATAATTTTTGGGAGAAAGAAGAGTGATGGTGTTGTACGGGTTAATGAGCTATATTTTTCGTGGGCTATTGAGAATTTGATTAGGCTTAATGTTGGCTATTAGTTGGGTGCAAGATGTAAGAAGGTAGCAAAGAGAAACACGGGTAGTATAGTGATGGAGATTTTCGTTATTAGGATTGGGTGTATTTTCATGTGTTTAACCCAGAAAGAACCCCCCTTGTAGTGCTTGTTGAGCGAAAGAATACCCATTTAGACATAGAGGTGATGACACGAATGGGGATGGTAGTTAGGCATGAAGATACTTATCGGTGGGTTAGAGTTGATGACCAACTTGAGGAGGATGCTTTGGATGAGGAGGCTGAGGTTGGAGTCAAAGGAGATGAGGTTGGAGTTAACATTAGAGGTATACCTCCTAATTTTTCTGGTGCAGGTCCTTCACGCCTAATATCGCAAGATGATACTGACATTTTAAATGATGAAGTATTAGCTCGCATCCTATCAAGGATGGATATGTTCGATGATCTTATGCAACACATGGAGACTATGGTGTCTAATTGTTTTACTAGTCTTAATGTCTTCTATGGAAGCATTGATTCCTGCCTTGACACAATGCAAAATTAGTACACGAATTTGAATACCTAGCTCCAGACGATCATCCACATATTACAACCTCCTCTGACACCACCTTCTACAAATTGAGTTTTTTCTTTGTCCTTGCTACTTTTGTTAAGTTCAATTAATGTTTAAACTTTAGTTCTATTTTTGTTTTCCTATTTTTTGAATCGTTTTTCTTTTATTTCTATTGTTGGATATTTTATTTTAATTCTGTTATGTAGTTTTTTTCCTCTTTTTCAGCTTTTAGTCATTGGATTTCTTTCCTTTATATTCCTTAAAGTTTATTGTACTTTTCCACACAATGATGGTAAGCGGTTCCTAGCTCATTAATTTTCATCATGCTTACACTTTGTATTGAGGTATGCTTCTAAGTTTGGGGATTAATTTTTTTTCACACATTGGGGACAATGTACTAGATTAAATTGGGTGAAGGGAAAATTTTGGTTAAATTTATTTATTTTTAGTTATCTGAATTAGCTTAATATGATTGGATTAATTGTGAACAAAATTGAAAATTATCATAAAGGACAAAATAATGAGGTCCTTAAGTTTTGGCCTAATTAACACATGAGGACCTCACTTTTCAAAAAGCAATTACTGGGCCCCTAAATTTCCTTTTCGTTAATAGTATAGTCCTTTAGCCCAACAAACCCCCTTTTTCTCATTAGTCTTTACACTTGAAGTCAGTCCAATGAGAGAGAAGTAAAATAAATCTCTAGAAAAACCCCAACCAATACAGTGTATATGACTTCTAAAATGAGTCAATATCTCAAATTTAGAAAAGAAACCAAAATTGCATTTAAGGAGAAAGAAGCTAAGGTTTTCATCTCAGAGATGTCAACAATGTCATCTTCTTCAGTTGGTGCCATTGATAGTGGATTCAACGGAAGATATGTTAACATGAACTATAGGTGTGGAAAGAAGGTTGGAATTTGCATCTCTGAGACGACAAGGAATAGAAACTGACTCTACTATTTATGCCAAAACAATGTTTGTGGATTGTTCCTTGGTGCAAATTGATTGTATCCAGCTAGCCAACTCCTCTGATTTCATTGGCTCAGAAAAACGTCAAAGGGGCTAAGATTGAGATATTAAAGAGCTAAAAGATGAAACATTAATTTTGAAGAGTGAAGTAAGGAGGCTTGTTGAGAAGGTTGAGAATCAAAATATTGTGGTTGGTTATCTAAAGATTTCTGTAGTTGCATGTATGATTTGCAATTTGTTGGTTTTCATACTGGTTATGAGTATTTTGGTTGGAAAAATGGATTAGATAAGAAGGGTTGATATTTTGTATCTGTTTATAAGTATTTTGATGTTAAAGCAATCTGTAATTAATGTAATTTCTAAATTAGAGTTGTGGTGGTTGGTAGTAGTAATTGAATTATTATTGCATTTTCGCCTAACAATTGAATGCATTATTAAACATGTTAGCTCACAAAGAGAAGGACAAATGAGATAAGAAAATGATAAACCTGTTTAGTAATTCAGTTTGAGAAATGAAGTAAATAATGATCTAAGGATAGAGATATTCAACATTTCAGCTAAAACCATTGAGTATTCAGGTTCTGAAAATCACAAAATTGCACTTATAATGTTTGAGTTGTTCACATGTTCCTCAAAGATAAAAAATATTGCAGAATATATAAAAAATGGCATCTTTATAGTTCAGCCAAGCAAAATATTACATAAAAAAATAGCAATAAGATTGTAGTTGGTTCCTATTACATAAAAAATTCTAAAAACACATATTTCATCTTGCTTCTTAATACACTTGTGATGTTGATGCGCCTTCACCACTTCCCACTTGACTATTTCTACGCCTGTTGTTGGTCGCCTATAAAGTAATGCAAAATTAGTAACTGAAGCAATAAGCTTCAACAGAAATTAGAATTTAAAAGAATATTGATTTAAAATTCAAGAAAATGATTTAACTTATTGTAATTATTACGAGGGGCCTTCTCACAAGTCTATTTGTTGTGTCCCAATTGCTTGCAAGTCTGACATCAAACGGTTTCTGTCTTAGTGGCCAAATTACTGGCAGGAGCTTCTCCCATTTGTCTATCTTTTCTATTTTTAGGTCTTCTTACCTTTCTCTTAGGTTTTGGTAGTGTATCACATTAGTCTCATTTTCTGGTTCAAGGTTCAGATCACATAATGGGTGAATCACTCTTGTATGTCTTCATATAGCTTTCCTTTGAAAAATACTCATGGCAATAATCCTCTATATTTTCTCTCTTATAAGCAATAGCCACACAAGCATGTTTACATGGCAAACCAGATTTTTTCCACCACCCACAACTACATTGTCTCAAAGAACAATTCACACAAAACTTGTATGGCCCTTCAATCACTTCAAATTTATCATTTGAACTAGGTAACATTCTACAATATGTACTATACGTTATAAGACGTTGGAGAGCATATTTGCATCTTGGAGTCACTTTGCCATCCCAAGCTGTTGCTTTTGCATACCTCTTATGGAGCTTGACCGTGCACTTTTGCCTTACACCATCAATGATCTTGATTATGGTGGAGGACCTCAATTTTTTTAGCCAACTATTGAATGATTCAGTCATGTTTTTTGTCACATGTTTACTCTTGGATTCATTGGAGAAAGCATGTCTGGCCCATTGATGTAGTGGAATCTTCATTAGCCAATCATGAGGCTTTCCTTCTAGCTTGTTTTGGATGGTCTTCATGTACAACTTGAACTCTTCCATATAAGTAGCGTTCGTTGCTACCCAAAATTCATCTCTAAATATAACCCCTGGAAATTCCTTCTTAAAGTTTATGAAGATATGTCTGCAACAAAACCTGTGTGTTGAGTTAGGGAACCATTCTTTGACTGCTTCTATCAATCCCTGTGAAAATAGAAATATGTTAGTTACATAGCTTATTAGAATGTAAAACATAAAAAATTAGAGCATTAATGCATACCTTCTGCCTATCAGACATGAAGGTCCACTTTATGTTCCTATTGCCTTCTCCTATGCATTGGCACAAACAATCAAGGAAGAAAGACCAAGTGAAATTGCACTCATTTTCAACAATTGCTATTGCCAAACGGAACACATCCCTATTACTATCTAAAGAAACTACACTTAAAATTACCCCTCCAAATGAGCCCTTTAAATGTGCCCCATCTAGTCTAATAAAAGGCCTACAACCTGAAATGAATCATGTTTTCATGGCCTCAGAGCATATAAGAAGGCTAGAGAATACAATTGGCTCTGTGTGATTGTTTCTATGCTTTGGTATAAATTTTATGAATATACCTGGATTGTATCTCTATAATTCATCTAAATATTTCCTAAGCTTTCTGAAACTCTCACTATGTTCACCTTTAGCATATTTTCTTGCCCTATTTAATTGCCATTTTGTTGGATCTATCCCCCCTTATTAGTTAACTTAGCTTTCATCATTGCATAGCTTAAGAAAGGTCTACTTTTAACTCTTCACTTAGTTTTCTGCTGATCCAATTAGTATTGGCATCTAGGTTCTTATTAGTCATGGGCCTAATACAATTATGCTCATCCTTAAGAGTCTTCACCATGAAAGTGGTACCATCTACTAACTTTGAGGCATGAATTCTAAAGTTATAGCCATCTACTGTACAATGTGTTGTCAACCTTTGTCCTTCATTTTTTGTTCTCTTTAAAACATACTCTCCTTTAATAGCATAGTTAGAAAGTGCTTCTCTAAAGGTTTTAACATCATCAAATGTTTGCCCAATAAAGAAAATAATTTCTGCATCATCTCCAATAGGCTTGAAATGGTTTGCACACATGCTTTTGAAAGAATACCTCCTCCTCCTCTTTTTTCTCACACCACAAGTATTATCGTCAGACTCACTACTTTTATCCCCAAATTCATCTAAACCCAAACTGCTCAAACCATCTAAATCATCTCCATCAATCTCACAACTTGTTTCCCTATTTATTTCTCCATCAAACTCACTACTACTGTTAGCTTCAGGTTCAATTGAACCATGTTCATCTCCACTACTTGACAAAAAAAACTCCTTATCATTGTTGCTCTCTTCATTAATGGGCTCTGTTTCATTTTGAATATGCCTTTGCTCTCTTTGTCTGAATGTGAGTTGCCTATCAAAAAATGATGGTTTGTCCCTTTATGAAGAAATGCCCTCATTAGTACTAGGCTATGAAGTGGTGTTAGGCCTTGGTACATTATTGACAGTGTTCAAACTATCTCCTCCCATGTGCAACCCACTTGAAAGTATAGGACTCTCAACTCTTGGGCCTAATCTAATGGAACTTTGCACTTGGGCCTGAGCTAATGGGTTAGTCAAGCCCAATATTACTACCTCTACCTCTTAATCCAGCTCTATAAGACTCAACTCCCCTTCCTCTGAGTCCAACACCCCTCCTCCCTCTACCCTTATACTGTCACTAAACTCAGATGCATTACCTCCATAGAAACCATCCCAAATCCTAGCTCCAGATATAAAAGATGGCCTCATATCACTACTCCTAACCACATCGCAATTTACATTATCTCCCTGACTCTCTTGAACACAATTTATCCGTTCCTAGGTTCACTGCTCACCCTAGAGGGTCTAACTCCATTTGCACCAATCTCATTTCCACCAACTGTACTTTTACTCACAGTCTCACACTCGGGTTCAGGACATTCGAAATTTAGAGTAACATTTTGGGCATTAATGCGTGATAGAAAAACACCACTCTCCTTATACATCTCAAACATAACAATAACATCATCATCATTCTCAATCTTAATATTTAGTCCAGTAACAATTTCAACAAAATTAACTTCTAGCTTAAACAGCGTACACTTTGTTAACTAAAGTCAGATACAAATATTTATCTGGATTGACATTGCTAATAGTTATTTCATCTTCTCCACATGTGCAGATGATATCAAAATACGTTGGTAAAGCCATCTTAACATTAAGAAAAATTTTGCATTAATACACTAGCTTTCAAAATTTTACAAAAACCTTGAAGAGGAAATTTTTGCACAAAACTCTAGGAGAAACTTGTTAATAAATTTTAAATAAAATTTTTAATAAATTTTGCACAAAATAGTCGAAAAAACTTATTAACAAATTTTTTTTAATAAATTTTTGCACAAAACATGCGAAAAAGTTGGAGAAATTGCAAATCTCACCTCCTATTACATGGTCCTACCATTTATATGGAAATTTTTTAAGAGATAACTGGTTTCTCAGGCACGCTTTGACAAAAACACATAGAAAAGCATGCCCTTTTTTGTTGAAATCCTTCATCTAGACAATAACTCTTCACAATACAAATTTCGAACTTGGAAAAGCGTCAATCTTTGCTCCTGTTTCATCGATGAACTCTCTCGCTCTCTATTTGTGAGATGCAAAAGCCCTTTCCTTTCAAAGGACCATCCAACTTCCTTTGCAAGCGTGTTTTCCCTCCAACATAAAAACTCTCTATTTGAATGAGGGCAAATTTGCACCTTCAATTTCATATGATGGCAAAAAATGGGTCTATTGGACAATAGGACTATATTGTTAACGGGATGAAAATTTAGGGACCCAGTAATTGCTTTTTGAAAAGTGAGGTCTTCATGTGTTAATTAGGCCAAAACTTAAAGACCTCATTATTTTTTTCCCTTATTACAATTTAATAACTTGAGATAAATTGAGTTATTTTTGAAAGCTATTTTTTTTTAAGCTTTGACTTTGGTTTCTAACTTAATATAATTCTTTGATTTAAGCTTTTGTTGTTAAGGTCATAAACACCAATTTTTGAGGTTTTTTATGATAAATATTTATGCTTTGATCAAAATTTATTTAACTATGGCATTTCTAAAAAAATTAAAAATTCCTTTGACACAATTTTAAATGATCACAGTTAGGAATAGAAAATATAGGCATTCTTTATTTTAAATTCATATTTCCACTAAGGCCCTAAGTTGAATTATGACTTTGCAACCCTTTAAAGCATGTATCAAACTTTTTTTTGTTTACCCTTTATTAAACCTAGCCACTAGACTAAATTGCAAAATCTTTTTCCTAAGTATATTAATGTATGATAAATAATTCTTAAATTATATTAAAAAAAGAAAGAAAAAATCAAATAAAGAGAGTATCTAATTATATTAGCAATTGTTGTTTAAAAGAAAAAGAACACCTCATGAAGAAAAAAGAAATGAAAATAATAAAAAATTCAAGTTTGGGGAAGAACTTATCAAAGTGCTATTATAAAGAAATCTTGCCAAAATATCTCCAATTAGGTTAGTCAAAGATCTCAAAGTTAAAACTCTATTTACAAAAAGAATATATGTTTTAATATAATTAAATCTTGCTATTATATATCATTTGTACTCCTTGTTTATCCTTTTGTCCCTTTTCTTTGTTAACCAAATTAAACCCCATTACAACCTTGATAAAAGACCTTTTGATCTTTTTAATCTTGTGCATTTTAATTATGGACAAGAAATGACTAATTTTGCCTATGAGAATGTTGAATTTATATAATCTAATTTAAATGTTAATATTTTTTGTAAAAATTTATATTTTATTTGTCATAGTTTGATCAATTATTGATTTTGTAGATCTTAGTAACTCATGTTTAAATTGAAGAATGCATTTATTGAAAATGAATTCTTTGCAAGGAAACAATTACCTTGGGGAGCATTTAGTTTATTCTCATGTTAGGAAATTATTAATATTTTTTAGATCATGAATAATTATCCCAACCATACTAAGCTAGCTTTGTTAGATTGATTAGTTTGTGTTTTTATTCTTATTTTGTTTTTAGTTTTATTGCTTGAGGATAAGCAATGGTTTAAGTTTGAAGAATTTTGATAGGTCTTATTTTTATAGTATTTGTTATTGTTATTAGTATTTTAGCATTTTTAATTACTTTAATTAATTTTTATTTAGATTTATTTATATTTTTAATTTAGTTTTCTTAATTCTTAATAAGTTTAATTTGAAGGATTTTTAATAGAAAAATAGCCAAAATTTGCATAAAAAAGGTTGGAGCTGAAAAATAAAAATTAAAAGCTCAATATGGTCAAGTCAGTAGAGTACATGGCCAAACGCCATGGCCGTATTACCAAGAAAGCTAAAAATTTAAAGTGAGCCAAATTTAATTATTTAGCCCACATAGAATTGAAGCATGGACATGTCTATTTGGTCAAAGAAGACTCTTAATTAGAAAGAAATACGACACAAGTTTAATTAAGTTCGAATTTAATTGAATTTTATTGAATTACTATATCAAACTAAATTCTCATAATAGAGATTTGATATAGCTTAATTTCTATTCCAATTTGTAATATTATATTTGTCTTTCTTTGTTCAAGGTATAATTTATTATTTAACTTAATGTTTCTAGGCAAAGTATTTCTCCTAGTTAATTTATTTTATTAATCACTATCAGGAGAAGGATTTTTTATATGAAAAAAAGTAATAAATTACATAAGAATAATAACTTGATGCATAATCTATATGGTTTGACTCATGAGGATTTTCGTAAGTTAACGATCTTAGGTTATGAGTTTATAAACAAACCATAAAATGTAAATTTAATTCATGTTTGATTATACTATTGAAAGCTAAATAATTGGACTGGGTTAAATAACTAATAATACATCAAGAGAGTTTGTTTATGATTTTAGAGTTGTTTCTCTTTTTTAAACAATTAAAATTAATTATCAAACTAATAAAATAAATTGGATAAAATTAAGTGAAGTCAAAATGACTAATATTTTTTAATCCTTGATTTTTTTTCAACAATTACTTAATTGCCTAACTTCTTTTTCATTGCTCCATTTAATTTCTTTCGTTTCTACTATTATTCTCCTTATTATCGTAGTGGAATAACATAATTTTGATATGTGGTATATAATCCTCGTAGGAGCGATACTCTATTTATCTTTTATTACTTATTGGAATTTCGCACACTTGCGAATTTGTCATGTCATAAAAAATTAATATAAAATTACATTATATAAAAATGAATATAAAAATATATATGTATATACATACATACAAACATACACATATATATATATATTGTTATTTTTAAATATTATAAAGTGTATATTGGGATTTCCACTTAGAAATATTCAATTTAAATTTTTAATATTAATATATATTTATTTTTATATATTGAATTCATATATTAGAAATTCATAATATTAGTGAATAAAAATTATATTATAAATTCAAATATATATTTTAATAATTATTCATTAAGATATTTTTATTATATTAATTAAAGAGTTCCTATTTTTATTAAAATAGGAATTTTTATAATAATAGTGATATATATAAAATTAGGGCTAGGAAAGGAAAACATTAGGATTAACCAATATACTCTTATTAAATTTAGAGATGAAAAAATATTTTTAAATATTTTAATTTGATATTTGAAAAATTAAAGAATAAAAAATAAAAAATAAAAATATTATGATTTTATCCTTGTATTTGGCCAAAGTTAATCAGCTCACTCTCGTATTTTCAAAATACACTATTTTCTCTATGTGTTTTGCTTATGTCAAATTTGTATATCCTTCCATCCATTTTTTTTAACACTTTTGTGGTTTGTCCACCATCAAAATCAGAGTCAAAGATAAGAGATATAATTTTTGTACCAAAACTACCCTTAATCACATGATAATTTACCCTTTTTAATTTATTCTTTTATTATTATTATTAATGTTTGTCTTGAAAAAACTAATTCTATATCAAGCTCCTCCAAAGAATGAATTAGAGATGAAAAAATATTTTTAAAGATTTTAATTTGATATTTGAAAAATTAAAGAATAAAAAATAAAAAACAAAAATATTATGATTTTATCCTTGTATTTGGCCAAAGTTAATCGGCTCACTCTTGTATTTTCAAAATACACTATTTTTTCTATGTGTTTTGCTTATGTCAAATTCTTATATCCTTCCATTCATTTTTTTTAACACTTTTGTGGTTTGTCCACCATCAGAGAGTCAAAGATAAGAGATATAATTTTTGTACCAAAACTACTCTTAATCACGTGATAATTTACCCTTTTTAATTTATTCTTTTATTATTATTATTAATGTTTGTCTTGAAAAAACTAATTCTATATCAAGCTCCTCCAAAGAATGAATTATAACATCTAGAAAGAATTAATATAAATCAGTTGTCTGCATACTTTTGTTGTCTAAACCTTCAACTTCAACCTTGGAGTAAAAAGCAAAGAGTGAAAGCAGGCCAACATTCAAGGTTTTTTAAAGACACTAGCAGCAAGTAAAAAACATACATATCACATCTACCTCTTTGTCAACTGAGCTTCAAATAATTCTTTCAGTAACTTTATCACAATTATATGTAACGCTCCATTTGGTTCAACGTCACACTGATATCATCAGTACAGCCCATGAACGGAGATATCAATAAGCTTTTTAAAAGCTAACAATGGTGTAAATGCTTTCTTACAGACCAATAATGGTGTAAATGCTTCTTCGTCCTTGATGAAGTTGATAATGGTGTCGACGTTGTCTAAAAAAAACCAATTGATGCAAATGAAGAAAAAAGATGGTAAGGAAGCTTCCATAATGCTCACTGGGCTTAGTAATGGGGGCGACGAGAAAAGAAAAAGAAGAGGGGAATTAGGGTTTTGTTAGAACCAAGAGAGAGGAGATGGAAGGTCCCTTTTATAAGGACATTTGGTCTTTTTATAAGATATTTAATGGAAAAGTACAAAATTTAGATGGGAGGGTATAATAGTTTGACAAAAGCAAAATACAGGAAAAAAGTAGTGTATTTTCAAAACTATGAGGGTATGTCGATTAATTTTGACAAAATAGAGGGATAAAATCATATTTTTTCTAAAGAAATTAAAAACTTGGTGAAAATAATTAAAGAATGTATTGCCACCTATATAAGAAACAAACCCAAAAAAAAAAAAGATAAGAGAAAAATTAAAAACTTTCATTGCTACTTCTACAACGAGTCTATTTCTTTAGACTAATATAAATAGTTTAAAACTAATTCTTTTAGACTCTTTTCAACCTAAAGAAAAAAAGATTTCTTTTAATGCAGCAATGGAATGCATAAGCTCTCAAGTCAAAGCATATATTATGTTCTTAGGTGACAATAAAAATTATGTGAAATTCATGTAAGCACATAATTTCTATTAATTATTGAATTCCTTTCTCTCTCTTTGTTAACTATTATATATATTGATTTACTACAATTTATTAATAGAGTTTAATTAATAAAAACTCTTTACTTTATCATTCTCCTTTATTTTAGAATATTAGTTAATTATTTTACTCTTAATCTCTTAATTAAATTTTTATGTTTTTTTAGAAGAAAAAATTAACTTTTATCTATTAATTCTTATTTACAAATTCATTATATAAGTAAGTAAATATCATACTCTTCAATCCAAAAGGATAGTCCACATTTTATTTTCAAACAGATTAAGAAATATGATTAAAGGACAATTTTACTCATATAACTTTTCAATTATGCCTATCTTAAATAACACATGAGCAATTATTATATTTGAATAGTAAATAAAAAATAATGAGGGTTATTGAAAATAACATAAATTTAATAAGGGTATAATAGATAATTTAGGCATGACCACGGTTCGGTTCTAAACTAGAACTGAACTAGTCAAAACCGGAACCGAACCGTGGTCAATGGTTCAAGGTTTCAAACCGTAATCGAAACTGGTGATGTAAGATTCGGTTGCAGTTTCTTATATTTAGGGTTTGAAACCAGTGGTTTCGATTTGAAACCGGCGGTCCCAGTTTGAAACTGTTAATATATATATATTACATTTTACACATGGTTTTTAATTATGAAATTAATTTTATTTTTCATAATCAAATGCAGAAACTTTACCATCATCTTAAAATTTATTAGTATAAATATAACTTATAAATTATAAGTTTAAAAACAGAAAAGAATTGCTCCTCATTTAAATATTTTTAATTTAAATCTTTTACCCTTTAAAATATATGTTTTCACATATAAATTAGACAATATTTATTTAAAATTTATTTTTGACTTTCAAATAAATTAAAAACAATTAATCTACTCTTTTAGTCTTTTTTAATTTAATACTATTATTTGTTATTAATTTTCTTATTTAGTTAAAAAAACTTTAAAAGTTAAAAAAAAGTTATCTAATTTCGGTTCCAAACCGGGACCGAATTGGAACCGATAGTTTTGAAACCGTCTAAAAGCAGTTTAGTTTCGGTTCCATCTTTTTTAAAATCGAAATCAGTGGTTTTAAAATTGAAACCGGCGGTTCTGGAACCGTGGTCATACCTAAGATAATTTAAGGATTAACAATCTATCTATCTATCTATCTATACTTCTATATCTATCTATATATAAAAGTGAGAATGGGGGGAGGGAGAATAACGAGATTACCTATACTAACCTTAGTGAAATTTTAGAAATCTTAAAATAGCCTCAATCGTAGTCAATTTGAAAATTACATTTTATACTAGCGGAGGTTTGGATAAGTGGTTTGATACTCTTCTCCTTTGAATGAGGTCGAGGATTCAATTCTCATTGATGAAGTAAATACTCGCTGAGAGCACTTTATCTCTTCTTGAGCTGACCCAATGCAAGTAAGAGTTAGTTCTAGCTCATTGGACTTTGGATACCTATAGATAAGGAAAATAAATATTACAATTTTATTTTTTATCGGATATAATTTCCAAAAATTATTTTTCAAATAAATATATGTAGGTAATAAAAAAAGAAAAGTATACTCTTCCTTTATATGGCGAGAATAAGACGTTTCTTTTATGTAATTTTTTTTATTAATTAATTAATTAATTTATTTATTTATTTATTTTAAATTTACAACTTAGAAAAATAGAGAAATAAAATTAGATCATAGCATTATTTGCTTTTTAATTTTCATTTATTGACTTGGCTATATATATATATATTTTTTCTATCAATATCAAATTTCATTAAATTACAACATTTTCAGTTAAAAAAAAGGTTTGTTTTTTATTATATGTTGAGTTCCAAAAAGAGTTTTATTCTTAATAATAATTTTTTTAATTTTTTTTTATTATTGAATTAATTTGCAACTATTATTACTTTAATTTAGTAAGATATTTATATATCCCTTGTAATAAATAGATGAACTCTTGATAATTAAACATTTTTAATTTTCTTAATATTTTTCTATTATATTTTAAATTTGTTTGACTCGAGAGATAATAATGTTTATAAAATTGGAAAAAAAACTAAAATTAGAATTATATATTTCTATTTTGGATCACTTTTCGAGGTTTTAAGAACTTGTGTGTATGTGCATGTATTCCTTTTTTTAATTCACTGAGTGAGTAATATTGTCATTATCCTAAAAATAATTATCATCATCAATTCAGATCATTTGTTCATTTCTTTTCTTTATCTAGAAGTAAAAGAATAATTTATTATTATTTTTCATTATAGTTATTTATAGATATTGATTTGGGACTGAGAGCAGGAGGTTAGAGAATAAATGATGACTTAATTTTCTTTTTGAACACTTATTAAAGTTTTTAAAATTTGCATTTATAAATTAGGGACTGAAGGATTAGGTATAGAAATTGAGTTGAATTTTATTTTGAGACTATTTTATTATAAAAAAATTTAAATTAAGTATATAAGAAGTAACATTACAAGTAATTTATACAACAAAGTCCAATACAAATTAAGTAATTATATTTATTTTAATCTAAATAAAAATTTATACTTTAATATTATATAGATAAAAAAAATTAAAAGAGTACGAATAAATAACGAGCATAGTCAACGTGTAATGCACGTCATAAAAAAGACTAGTAATATAAAAAAGAAAAGTGAACTGTATTTTGAGATAAATCAAAAAGAAAAGATAAACTATCTTTTTGAGATGGAAAAAACATATTTTAATGCGGTTACTTATATGTTTTATAGTAAATATAATAAGTAAATACAAAAAGTATCAACGATTATAAATAATGTGCGACACACATTAAAAAATACTAGTATATATATAGATATAAATATATCATTATTACCATTAGTCAAATGTTAAAAATAAATAACTAATTAAAACATAATACTTATGTATTACTAGTCAATTCAGGAAAGAATTATAAATATCTATTAGAAAAATTTAAGCAAAAATTATCTTATAACCATATTAATTATATATATATATTTTTTAATTTACGGAAAAGTCAAATTAAGCTCTTTTTTTTTATCCGGAAAGATACTGCTATTACTATGAATCAATTAAATATAGAAATAAACAAATAATTTAAAGGCGTAACGATTAAAAAAACATGAACTTTGGCGTTTGTAATAATTTTTCTAATTCTTTTAATTGCTACAATTGATACCGCAAAGTAATTTTTTCTTAACAATTATAGTATCTATCTATCAATTGTTACCATTATGCTGATGTGGCTATTAGTGAGACCCTCAATGACATATCACTTACTGACTGTAAATTTATAAAGTATAATTGTTAGAAGAATTGACTAAAATTGTTAAAAAAGCTAAAGTTCAGAGTTTTTTTAGTCATTAGGTCAAAATTTGTTAGTTTACCAATTTCAGTCAAGATTATTTATTACATGCACAACTAGCATAGTCTAATGGTAAGTGTATATATAACTTGACAATTCATTCAGGTTTTTTTTATTAAAATTAATTTCTAATATTTATATAATTTATTTATCAATAAATAATTTTATAACTTAATATTCAAATTTAATTTAATAAATATAGTTAAATATTTTATAAATTTTAATTATAATATTTTTTATTTTAAATGACATATTATAATAATTAATGACTAACAATCAAAATTATGCTAGAAAAAGTTATTTATTTTAATAAAAATTAATTGAAATTATATAACACAAAATATAGGAAGAAAAAAAAATTTGAAAAGTAGATTATAACTTCAAAATCTGAAAGGTATTAAACTCTACAATCAAAATATAATAAATTTCAATAATGATCATGGATGAAAATTTGCATTCATATATAAATTTCTCAATAAAGATTAGTATAAAAATATTTGATTTTATCCTTCCTAAAGAAAAGAACAAGTTCAAGTAAGGCGATAATATTGTTGAAAAGGTTCTACAAATGATATTATCAATTTTGGAATTAAAGCGAATTTACGATTAATTATCTATACAATATTTGATTTTCCCACTCTTATTATATTGATGATTTTATTGAATTTGTATATATTCTTTAATATTTAATAATTATAATATAAATTTTGATAATTTGGAATGACTAAAAAAAATATTATTTTTTCCTTGAAATTAATTTAAAAAAAATCCTGAATTTTAGCATTTTTAACAATTTTAGCCAATTTTTTTAATAATTACACCTACAAATTTTTAGTCAATAAGTGACATGTTACGGTGAGGGTCCTACAAACAACTACATCAGTATAATAGTAACGGTTAATGAACTCACATTATTAAAAAAAAATTACCTCAAGATATCAATTGTAGCAATTAAAAAAATTAGCTAAAATTATTAAAGAGGTCAAATATCAGTTTTTTTTTAGTTATTAGGCCTAATTTAAATATAAGACTTTCATATTTCTAGATTAAGAAATTAAGAAGTATATTATAAAGAACTAAACAAAATTTATAATTTAATTATATTAATTGTATTTTCTTAATTTATATTAAAATTAACTAGACCTATTTATATATAGGATGAGGGAGTAATTAACTTATTAAGCACCAAAAATCTCTTCTAAATCCAAAATTAGAAAGTTTGAAAAACAAGTTCTCAAGGCTAAATGCATAAATATATCTCTATATTTAAAAATAAAAAATTTTGTGACATCCTCAATTTTAAAGGACCTATTGTAGCCTTAAAATTCTGAATTTAGATAACATCATGCACATCTCCACACTTTTAACAATAATTTTTTAATATTTTTAATTTTTATATCCAACACATTGATTTGGATTTATTTTTATAATTTTAAAAGTAATAATTTTTACATGTTTTAACTATTCAATAAATATTTAATTGATCATATTTTATAAATTGAAATGTCTAATAAAAAAATTTTCTAAATGAATTGTTTAACATGTGTAATTTTATTAGGTGAAATGTTCAATAGGTCAACACAAAGGAACTCAGACACCACAACAATTTTTTTTTCGTAAAATACTGAATTATCTTTCTGCATTTAATCAAGTTATCAACTACAAGGAAATGTAGGGTAAGCCAACGGTGGGTTTTGTTCAAACCAAACTGAACCAAGAAGGAAAAATATATACTAATGTTTTAGGAATAATGCCAAATTGAACCTATATGGATTGAATCATTTCAAACTAAACCAACTTAATTCAATTGATTCATTGTTTTTTTACAAATCGATTCAATTTTAAGCCTAATGAATTAAATTCCATAAAATCAACTTGAACCAATGGGGATTTCAATCCACCCGACAAACTGATGAACTTCATTTGAGCAAGTTGATTGAACTGAAATTAATCGGCTTGATTTGGTCAATGGTTTTATACAGCAATGGTATTACTTGATCATGTGGGTATCTATTCCGATCCGATTTTAGCGGATTCAAACAATAATTGAACGGGTTTAGAAAGGATTCAGATGGTATTTTATTGCCCGTATTGGGTTCGATTTTAAAAACACGGGTGCCTACTACCTATTAACCATTTAATAAATATTTAAAATAATTATTTTTTTCAAAGAAAAATCATATATACATTTTAATTATAATTAATGCTATGCTATAATTATAATTAATATTTATATTACATTTTTATTAAGTCAAAATAATAATTTTATAATTTTTACTTACTTTTTATTTTTGAAAAATGAAGATAAAAAAATATTTTTGATGCTAAATGGGTATTTAAATGAGTTTAGATAATTAAATAGATAATTATAATTAGGTTTGGAATGAATTTGTATATTAAAGATGAATTTATAAATGAGTTTGGATATTTAATTTATAATTAGATTTTGATTCGGATAGTGCATTTTAAGTAGGTATCCGAACCATTGCTATCCCTAGTTTTACACACCTTTATCTGTGTGTTGTAATTGTGATCTAAAAATTAAATCGAGTTGATTTAGTTTATTTTTTTATTTGGTTATTCAGGTCAACTAATTTGATTCGACTTATGGTTTAAATGATCTTAATTTAGTTTTTATTCAATTTAAAGAATAAGTTCAAATTCTATAAAAATAAAATAAAATAAAATAAAATTGAATTGATTGAAACAAACTTACAATTTGGTTTAAGTTCAGTTTAGAAAAAAAAATGTGATTTGATTTTCAGTTTTATCAAGTTGAATTTGGATCGAATTGAACCTAACCGATATTCCTAATCTTTCAATCTTATTCTACTTATAAAGTGTGCGTTTGTGGGATTAACATGCTTTGTCAAAATTAACAAAATTGTTTTTTTGCGGATTAACAAAATTGTTTTTTTGCGGTTGTCTCGTGCATTGCTCATGCTCATGCTGATGCGTGTTTGTTGTGTTGATGTAAAAGAAAAAGGTACCAGGATGCTTGTATAGAGACCAGCTGGTGGTGTCGGCGTAGAACCAAGCATCCCCATATGTCACTCTGGCTTGTACTCCAGGTGAGAGAGAGAGAGAGGGGGGGATCACCACTTGACTTTACTCTTTGCATTGAATCACTGACGCCTGGATTAACCAGTAAAGTAGGTAACCGTATTCTCTAGTTTCTAAAATACCAACTGTACATAAATATGGAGCGATGAAAAGGTCGTCTTTTTCTTTTCTTTAATTACAGACTTGAGAGTGTGAGAAAGAGGGACAAAAAGCTAGGAACTACATTGAAACGCAAACAACTTACTCCAAAAGAAGTGAATCACGGATTTCTCTCTCGCTTTATTGACTGTAAAAGGAAGGAGTCAAATGGTTCGATTTCGAGAAAATGAATCTCAACTTGGCGCCATTGCTGGTGAAATGAGTCTGTTGTAGTCTTTCAGTTGGTGGATCTATGAGGAGTCGGTGGAGAATCAAAATGTTGCAATGTGAGAAATGGTTTCAGCATTTCAATTGTTTGGACAGTGATCGTTTCAGGATTACTTGTTGAAAGCATTGAGATTTCTATTAATTGATTGAAGAAAGAGAGAATAATGGAGTCCCGAATGGATCAGTATGAGATCATGGAGCAGATCGGCCGCGGTGCCTTTGGCGCTGCCATTCTCGTCCACCACAAGTCCGAGAAGAAGAAGTACCTCTCTCTCTCTCTCATTATATACAAACAAGTAAATCAAGTTTCGTACAAATTGTTTTTACTACATTTTGTTTTTCAATTGTTAGGTATGTTTTGAAGAAGATCCGCCTAGCACGACAAACTGAGCGATGCAGGAGATCTGCTTATCAAGAAGTAAGACTCTTGGCTGCTTTCGTATTTACTCCGCTATATTCCTGTTCCAATTATTTAGCCTTGGTCTTAATGCTGCTGTATTTAATGGATATTTTACATATTGGTGTAATGTAGATGGCTCTCATCGCGCGAATTCAGCACCCTTATATTGTGGAATTCAAAGAAGCATGGGTTGAGAAGGTACTGTATGAAAATATTGTTGGAAAGCAAAGTTTTATCAATTGGATTTTTGGCTGCTGCTTTTGTGTATTTTGATTTTGTAGAAACTGAATGACAGGATTCTTATCTTGTAAATTTAGGGTTGCTATGTTTGCATTGTCACTGGATACTGTGAAGGTGGAGACATGTGAGTTTCCAACAACTTGTAGAAATTTGATCCATAGATTTGGGTTACTTACAGAATTAATTCACATTGTTCTTTACATATTGCTGACAGGGCTGAATTAATGAAAAAATCAAATGGTGTATACTTTCCTGAAGAGGTAATCTGAATTGCTTTCTCTTTCTATTTTCTCCTCCTTTTTATGTTCAAATATTGACTTATGGTGTGGTTGATATTGTTAAAAAATTGTTCAGAAACTATGCAAGTGGTTTACACAACTACTCTTAGCTGTTGAATATCTGCATGTGAATTTTGTTCTGCACCGTGACTTAAAGGTATGTGATTAAGTTTCTGAGCTACTCATTTGAATTTTATCTGTTAGAGTTGAATATTATGACTGAATAATTTAAGTGCTCTTTTGGCAGTGTTCGAACATCTTTCTCACCAAAGATCAGGATGTTCGCCTTGGTGAGTTCCTTTTATTATTTAAAATTAGTTATGATTTCAATGCACTCCTATTGCTGTATTTATTTGTGTATTTTTCTTTGTCTCAGGGGATTTTGGACTTGCTAAAACCCTGAAAGCGGATGACTTGGCTTCCTCAGTATGTTCCTTTCTTTTTGGGTTGACTTTTGTTTTGGATATTTGTTATTGTCATTTGCCTATTGCATAGAGAAATGGAAACGCTTGTGCTGAGTTTCCTATTTTCTCCATTGAGATCTGTTTTCTCCTCCTTTCCTTTTTTTTTTCTTTTTGGGTTTGGTAATAATTTGTTGGAACTATAGGAAGTAGGAGCATGTGGAACTGTACATTTCTGCATCCAAGACTCATTGCATAAAGATGAAATCCTTACAATTAAGACTACATTGATTATAAGAAATGTAATAATATTATTAAGTATATATATGCGTGGCAATTTTTTTTTCTTTGGGAAGGTTTACACCTGATGTCAGCGTAATCAAAGATGAGTTCTTTTAAGATTTACTATATCTATTCAAATAAAATCACTTATATTGCAATGAAATCATGGCATATTGTTTCTCTTTGGAGGCTTATTTCATTTTTAATGATATAACTCTAGCTAAAGAAAGAAGGTCATATAAAATGTTTCTCTTTTCTGGACTATCTTACTTGCAAAGTTATAAAATTTATCTCAGGACATGCGGTTCATTCTTTATGAAGTTATTAAGACATGAAAATAAGAGTCAATGAGTGGTATAGTAATTCCATAAATTAAGAGGTCATAATTATGGTCTCACTCTCACCAGTATGAAACTAATGGTTGTTTTTCTCTTGTATTTGCAGGTTGTTGGAACTCCCAATTACATGTGTCCTGAACTCCTTGCAGATATTCCTTATGGTTTCAAATCTGACATTTGGTCTTTGGGTATGTTCCCTCTAGATTATCTATGTAGAGGTCAAGGTTTCTACCTCGTTTTTGTTTTGGGCTAAAATGCTTCATTGTTGGTCAGGATGCTGTATGTATGAGATGGCTGCTCATCGCCCTGCTTTCAAAGCTTTTGTAAGATTTCCTATGCTAAAACTTCCTGATATAATTTTTGAATTTTGTGAAAATGAGTCTAAGTTCTGCTTCTTTCCTCAATGATGTCACAGTATATCTCTGGGTCTGTAGCATTAAGAACTGGAGACATGGATTTCTTTTGACTTTTTATTGTTAGCGTACCTTTTGTTTTATTCTTTATTTATGTGCAATGCAACAGACTACACTGCATAACATTAGTATGTTTTAGTGGTCATGAAATTTGATCTTTGCTTGAAATTTTAAAATATTCTCGATCATCATGATAATCTATTAATGAAATTTGCTTGCCTTTCATTTCAAGGACTAGTTTTTCATGATAACATGTTAATTCTCAATCATGGACTTCTTTATATCATACTAGTTTTCTAGCGCGCGTGTGTATGTTATATTTGGATTGAATTACTAAAGATATAATTTTTCTTTTTTTTTTTTTTGTAAAATAAAAATGTGACTTTACTATTAAGTGAAATGAAAACATTCAAAATACTACAAAAATTTATTTTGGCGCAAGTGATCTAAATATGAAAAAGTTTTGGTAGCATAATTTCAATAAAAATTAAAAAAAACTTGTGAAGTTAATTGACACCAAGTAAACGTAAAGCACTTGCTTTATACATATATTTGCGATATATGTGTGCATAAATAATACATAAAATGAACCTTTACATGTAATATAAAGAACACGTAATATAAGGAAAGAGTTGTATACGCTTACCTAGATTTTTTCACTGAATAGACTTGGCTTCTATACATGGATAATATTGAAAATCTGTAAACTACTGTACTTGTAGGCACTTGATAAGATTAAATAAGAAAAATTAAGAATAAATTAATAAGTAGTTGACATTAATGAAGAAGTCAATGAAATTAAACAGAAAAAAATAAAAAATATATAGGAAGCATTTTTTTTATGTTATGAACATAGCTAGAATTAGGAAATAAATTTAATTATAGTATTGTAAACAAATTTAACTATTAAGATTTATTAGTTTGTAAATACAAGTTCATATGTTTCCCCATATCTGTACGTTTATATATGTAATAAGTATTGTAACAAAGCATGCATATACTGCAGTCAATGCATAAATATTACATTTAGAAATTGCTTTAGATTAAAAACTAGACCTTTACAATACTATAAGATTTTTAGATTTCACTTTGGAAGTATTCACGATGAAGAACTTAATGTCAAGCTTCTAATAAAGGGTTTCTGTACCTGATTAACTTTATTTATGTCTAATCACATGAGTTGCAACTTTCCTTCAGTTACTAATTGCTTCCAGGTATGTTGCAGGACATGGCAGGTTTGATTAGCAAGATAAATCGTTCCTCCATAGGTCCTTTGCCTTCCTGTTATTCTCCAGCCTTGTAAGTCTGCATTCACTATTGTGAAATTCATTTTTCTCATATTTTTTATAATACATAACACTGGATTATATTATTTTTCTTGATCTTTTATCTAGGAGGTCACTGTGAAATTGCTCGTTATTGCCCTTTTATTGACAACGAAGCTATAATTTATATGTCATATAGTGTATGCTTGATTCAAATGCTTCTGTGGCATTTGTTGCTGCAACTATTTAATAACACCAACAATACCTTGATACCAAATTAGTTGAGGTCGGCTATATGAATCATTCATTTCCATTCTACACTATTTATAGCTACATCCTCCATTTATATATAGAAACAGTAGATATTTTGAAACAATGAAACCGACTCTCTTGGACTAGCTTCTTTACCGGCGTCCGTCCACGAAGATGTGAGAACTCTTTCCTATCTAACACTGCATCCGGATGCCGATGTGTTGGGACTTACTTCTTCCCCACACCTGTCCTTGATATGGGAACCCTTGCTCATGCTCCCTTACTTCTAGACAATGATGTGATAATACTATTCTTGGTTTTCAATGTAACGTGTGCTTAGGTGGGGAAGTCCCAATTGTATGCTTAATATTCAAAGGATTCATATTGAGGTTTGAGCAGCCTACTGAAACCCTCTTCCTTTCCCAGGCTGGGACCGGCTATCCTTTACTGTGCTCATGTAGTCGGAGTTTGTTGCTGCAATTATGGGACTTGACACTGATTTCTATTTTTAATTATTGGCGAAATATATTCAGTCAGATATTATTTGATTGCCTTGGTGTCTACTCGAACAACAGTTACATTGTCTTAATTTTTGCATTTTCAGTTGTTAGATATAAATGTGGACCCATGACTGGACTGCTTTGGAAAATAAGAAGTATTTTCCTATTAGTTGCCCCATCAACCAATTTATATTGGAAAATGGCTTAAGTTAGTTACTTTCTCATTTCTTTGGCTACTTTTGCTCGTGGCTTGTTAACCAATCAAATCAACCTAATCTGGGTAATTTCGGGAAATCCAAATGATGCTTACATAATAAAGTGGAAATCATTTGAGTCTGTTAACCCACCTGTGGTATCTCAAGGAAATAGAATAGCTACAAGATTAATTAGGTTCTTTATTGCTATTGTGGGGCTTCCTGATAATGATCAACTTTTTGGTCGCTGAATATCAATGATAGTCAATTCTTTTATGTGCAGGAAAACATTGATAAAAGGTATGCTGAGAAAGAACCCAGAGCATCGGCCTAGTGTAAACGTCTTACCCATGTCAATCTCAATATTATGAATCCTTGCTGGAAGGAATTTGTATTAACAATCTTGATTTCTTTGATTAGGCATCTGAGATTTTGAAGCATCCTTACTTGCAACCTTTTGTTGATCAATATCGCCCATCCTTCACTCCCCCAGCAACCTTTTCCCCTGAGAAGCCCATTTCTACCAGCCGTGATTCTCGGAGAAGTATGTATGAAAGCCAGAACAGTAATAGCTCTAGCAGTGACAAAGATAGTTTGCTTTCAAGTGATAGAAATGTTCGAGCAATGGTCTCAAATTGTGAGCATAAAGCCACCGAAACAGATATGGCTTCAGTGGATGATGAAGATGGCAATGAACGATGCATGCCAGGTGAAGAAAATAGTCCTGCTGTTTGTAAAATAGATCAACAAAGGATGGTGAAACCTTATCATGATGAACATGGATCCAATGTTGAATCAAAGCAACCAAAGACAATAAAAACCATTATGATGGCCTTAAAAGAAGGGAAAGCTAGAGAAAACGGTTCCCCAATGAGAGGGAACCGAATAAAGGCTGGAGGTTCTCAAAGAAGTAACATTGAAGCATCTCCAAAAGTTCTCAAACCCAATGCCCTTACTCCTGGTTTGAAGTGTAATGCAGATACACCAACTCTTGCTCCAGCGAAGGTAGCTTTTGATTCCACGAAACGAATTCAGGGATCACCTCCTTTGAAGCACCAGGTATAATCAGAAACCATAACTGTTTTCTCTTAGTTTTATACAAATACACCTTCACTTATATTGCGATTATAACTTTGCAGTTACCGATAATTGACAATACACCAAAGACTAAACCAAGACATGATGGTGTTCCACCATCTGGTCCATTAAAGCATGTTGACGATGGAATTGCTATAAAGTCAAGACAAAGAACTCCTCCTACCAATATGGTCAGGCGGTGTTCATTTCCAGGACGGACAAGGCAAGTGGGAACTGATATTCCAAATGCCATCAGCAACACTGTAAAGTTGAGTCCAACTGAAACAACCCAAGAACCGGAAAATACACATTATCAATTGCCTGATGACCAGGTCATATGCTTCTCAAATGAGGTCAGAGAAGAGTCTCAGAAAGCTGTAGTAGGATCTTCCACAGGAATGCAAACGGATAGTAATAACTCTGTTTCATCTTCAGTGTCAGTTCATGCATTTGAACTTTGTGATAATTCAACAACTCCATCTGTTGACATGACAGAACAGACACTTCCAAATAATGAGATAGTTACCATCAGTAACAATATAGAATTACATCCACCTAGCTGCTTGGTCGCATCCCTTGCCCATTCCAAGTCATCTGAAAATGTGTTAGAGGTAAATCATGGATCTGGTCATAAATCTGTAGTTTGCTCAGCTGAAACCTCTGAGGTGGTTCCATATCCTCAGAATAATACTACTATTGATGATGGAAAAGTGAGTTCAATTGCAGCTTCAGATCTATCAGTCCCAATTTCTGAAGAAGTACCTATTCGTAAAGACGATACACTTGTAACGAGGTCTGATAGTGTTGTTCATTCAAATCTTACATCTTCATGTAGTGGTGATGACAAATTCACTGTTAGGGAACTGCTATCGTCAGTTCCAGAAAATCCTTCTTCCGCCGCCTCAGAGATATCAACCAGCCAAAAGAATTGTCATCCAGAGAAAGGAATGCACTTTCAAAACCCAACAAATGAGAAGCCAACTTCTACTCATTTCCCTCCTGTTTTTGATGATGTCATACATGTTATACGGCACAGTAGTTTCCGTGTTGGGAGTGAGCAACCAGTTATGGAAACTGTAGAGATGGGGGTTCAAAATGTGGAATTTGGGAAGCTATTAAATGTTGTAAGAGATGAATTGGACGTAAGAAATGTGACTGCACCTTTGACTCTTAAATCATCAAGTTGTCCTGAAGCTATGAATGTGAAATCAAATGTTCCAGATCATTCTGGTCCAAAAGAAATGGATTTGACAAGTGCAATTCCTCCAGTTCCAAAATCAGATACTTCTGAGCCAACAAAACCCAACTCAGTCGTTACAGAAGAGGAAGCTCCAGCAAAGGAAACTTTAGATGTTAAGTCTTTTAGGCAGAGGGCAGAGGCACTTGAAGGGCTTCTAGAATTGTCTGCTGAGTTACTGGAGCAAAACAGATTGGAAGAGCTTGCAGTGGTTTTGAAACCTTTTGGGAAAGATAAAGTCTCCCCAAGGGAGACTGCTATATGGTTAGCAAAGAGTCTCAAAGGAATGATGATTGAGGACAGCGGACGGAGTTCATGAATTACGATATCCATGGTAAGCAAGCTCTTGACATATGTGCACGAATATCTCTCTAGCAATTTTAGCACTTTTTTTTTTTAAATTTATTTTTCCACATTCAAGTGCCATTGGATTCTTAACATGAAAAAAACAGGCATTCTTGTTGTTTTCTTTTAATTTTTTTTTTCTGGCCCCATTTTGTAATTTTTTGTGATGCACCTTATTTTTTTGTAAATAGTGAACATACGGAATTGTTTTCCTAGCCAAATGTATTGATATGCTGTTCAAATTGTTGAATACGTGTGGTTGGGTGCAACCATTATTAAATATTAAGGCATTACTATTCTTTCGCTCATGAAATAATAAGCGATTAACTCCTAATGACAGCATAACTGCATGCATAAGCTGTGACAACAAATAGATTACTACTATAGAATTCATCTTGTCTTCTTGAATAATTAGCAGCTAGAAGTTACAAGGACAAACAACATGATAACTTGTTCTGAAGGTAGCTTAATTGATGCTTCTGCGTTTGAATGCTTACGCTTACGACTTTTGGGCAAATTTACAAAAAAATGTTATGAAAAAGAAAAAGAATTACTTAAATGGTGTAGTGTTGAAAATATTTACATATGATGGTCTGATTTTAACTTTTCAAGGGCACTATCGTTACGCTATGAATGTAAAAAATGAATCGTTATACTGTAACAAAAGAAATTGATTTAAATTTTTTTATACTTTCAACAAATTTTCAGGTTGCGTCAGTGGAGATATCTCTCTCTTTGTAATATTACATTTATAATGTAAAATGTGGAACTATATATTTTAAGGACACATTTGACATGAAGGTTTGACATAAAAGGTAAAAAAAAAAAATATTTTATTGACATTGTTGTTTATACTTACAGCGGAACAATGTATGAGAACTAAAAATAAAAGGTGATTTGTCATAAATCTGTGTTGAGCAAAATGAAACAATTTTAACTGTAGAGTACAAATATGTTTTTGCTGAGGATAGTAAAACATAAAAATTTTGATTACAGGAGAAAGGAGCAGTTATATATATATATATATATATACACACACAAACACACTATAGGATTCATCTTCTTCTCTTGAATAATTAATTAACAGCTAGAGGTTACAATGACAGAGAACATGACATGTCAATGTGGCTTAAATTTGATGCTCCTGCATTTGAATGCTTATGACTTTTTGTCACTTCCCTCTGCCTGGTTGTGGTTAAGGACTTCACTTTTGTGCGTCATTTTCATGCGCTTTTGCCTAGTTCCTTCCAATTGCATGTAGTCACATTTCAACTAGGTATGTATTTTTTTAGGCTTTCATAATTTGTTTTATATATTCACAATGATACCATGAGCACTTTATGCATCCTCAAGCTATGTTTTCCGAGATTCCTGCCCTTTCGGCCTTATGTTTTTACATTCTTGGTATTTGGAAAATGGCCCCACGCTTGCGGACCCAATTAGAGTACAATGGCACTGGTGAATGGTGATAATTAACAGCTTGTAGTGAGCTAGAAATAAACTTCCGATGACCTGCAAATAAATAGAGCAGATTTCCAATGTAATGATGAAGTTATACAAGTTCCAAAGAATTAAAAAAAAAAGAAAAAGAAAAAAGAAGAAGAAGAAATAAACCGCCAACTTGAAACTACCTGCTATGTCATTGTCAAGGCTAGAGTCAAACCATGAATAGACGCGGTCTAGGCTAGTTTTTTCAATTTGAAGTGTGCATGTCAACGTGCGTGTTTAGTTTTACTACCTTTTTAGCTTCTGTCATTTATGTTTCCTTTGATGCTCTTTTCTTTGCTTGACAATTTTGAATAAAATTTCACTCAGACTGACGCGGCTGCATTTCGTTGGGAAGCTTCCCATCAACGAATGCTTTGGAATTGTTGCAGCTGGGAAATTTCCTTGTGTAACGAATAGGTGTCACCTTTTGTGTACTTAAGGGCTTGAAAGACGAGAAGCAAGCCAAACTGACAGGTTTCAGTTATTTCTCATGGATCATCTTAATAACCTTCCAAATTCGAGTTCTTGTACTTTTGAACCACGGCCTCAACCCCAAACTCTGCAAATAAATAATTCTGAAGCTGATGGACCTAGGTCTAACTATCGATTACGCAGTTTAGATGATTGTGTTCCCCGTTTGATGCTTGTACTTATTGTGTTATTTCTCATATTAAGCTTTGTCTGCGCCATTGCGTGGCTTGTCATTGATCCGCAGGATCCCAGTTTTGGGCTCAACTCCTTGTCCATATCCAACATCACGCTGTCTGATTCACGATTTGTTGCATATTATGAGATGGAATTTGACGTGAATAATACAAACGACAAGGTAAACCTTGCCATTGACCAGGTCAACGTTGCTGTTCTTTACGGAAAAGCCATTGTCTCGGAGAAAGATTTGGAAGAAATTATGATTTTTGTTCCGAAGATGAGTCAGAGGAAGATGAAGGTTGTGTTGGACATGGAGTCGGTTCGGCCGGTTGGAGATGTGTTCAAGGATCTAAGTGATGATTGGAGCAAAAAGATTGTGAATTTCAACGTGGAAATGCCAGTGAGAAGTACATATCAAGTTGGAGCATGGCCTAGCAAGAAGAGATTCTTCAAGGTTGGGTGCAGGGAGTTAGTTGTTGAATTCTTATCTAGCAAAGGAACAGGAAAGGTCATGAATGCAAGAAAAAGCTGCTCACTTCAACATTTGAATTCTTAGTTTTACTATACTCTATAGGCGGCTTATCGTCTTCTCTTTTCAATTCTTTTTTTATTTTTTTCAATTTGAGATGTTAATTACTCTTTGCTAATTTAATTTCCACAACAATCTACATAGTAGGAACCATCTCCTTATCTTTTGTTTCTTTCTGTTTAATTTTTAAGATAGATGGAGAGAAAAGCAGAAGGCCCTTTTCAAATTAATCCTTGGAATGATTGCCGTCCGGGTCAATTGGCTCTTTGGTGATTGACGTTGACTATCAACTTCTAAGTTTTAACCGAAAAAAAGAAAAAGGAAAACCAATTTTTGGGAAAAACATAGATGAAAGACATGTGACTTGAGGCTTCTAGCTATTGATGTAAAAGAACCATTCTAAACGCTTTGCTGAAAGGCTTATTGTCACTGGTTGGTCCCTAAATTATAGAGGCTATTGCTTAATTGTCCATGTGTAGGCAAGGCCGGTTCATTGAACTGTCCGCGGTTCAAAATTTTTTAAATATTTAACTTGAATCGGCTCTTGAATTTAAAACGACTATTGAATTACTAGTTTCGATCAGTTTTAGTTGCGGCTGATTCCAATACGGTTCTGATGAACCAATAGTTTCAATTACGGTTTTTGGCGATGTGTATTATTTTTTTTAAAAAAAATTTAATTTTAATTTTACATATTTCTTTTGAAAAAAATTAATGAGTTTAAAAAATATAGATAAATTTTATTTTAAATAAATTTTAGAATATTGATACTCGTATAAAACTAAAATTAATTAATTTTACAAAATAATCAAATAAATTATCACTTTACTTTTTTTAAATGTTATAAATTAAATAAATTGTTAGAAAATTTTGAAAAATACTTGAACAATATAATTTTGAATTTAGGAAGCAATTTAAAAGGAAAAAAAAAGTTAGAAACAATACAATTTTGGATTAAATATTTCTCTTTTTTTTTACCATTTTACTTTTTTAGATTTTTAACTTTTTAAGTAAAGTGTATTTACAAAAAAAAAAAAAAAATCTTAGGTGTATCATGTAGTGCAATATTATTTAGACCTTGGAGTACTATAGAATAGGCTAAGTGATTATCATTTTGAAAATAAAAATAAAAAATTTACAGTTCAATCGAATCAGAACCGTCAGTTCCGGACCGGTTCAAGTTTAGATTTTAAAAATCACATAAACTTTAACTGGGTCTTGAATTGCTGAATTCAGTTTGAAACATTTAACCGATGATTTTGGTTCGATTTCAGGTTATCAACAGTATAGTTTGGTTTCGGTTCAAAATGAATCAATGAACTTGCCTATCCATATGTTTTAATTAATCACTTAAAAATACAAGAACTATTATTGGAGTAAAAAAAGGTTAATTAGCCCCTTTCTCAGTTAAAAGTCGATTAAATGTTGATGTGACATTACTTTGTTAGCCAATAAATAAATTAAAAGATTATACAACACAAACTTACTTTTCCCTTTTTTCTCTCTCACCCGCTCTCTCCTTCTCACAAAAGATTACACCCACTCTCTCTCCCGCTCGTTTCATCGATATGATGGAGCATTAAGCCCTTGAAGAATCCTTTTGTCATGACTCACTACCTTGGGTTGGATCAACGCTAGTAACTGAATAGATTTAAAGCCAACAAAACTCGTAATAAACCAAATACATACTAAATAAATTTTCTATGCAATAGAAATAGCCTTAAGCCCAATATCATCAATATTCAAATATCATAAATCTTGGGCTCATTTGACCCGTACATTTTCAATAGTAATTCAATTTTCAAATTCTCGAGGCTCATATCATTATACTACATGATTACAAACTTTAATAAGTAACACATCAATAATTTTTAAATTAATTATACATGATTATCATAATTGCGGAACAATCTAAGAATTTAAAATTTCACAAGATTTATCATGTGATTAAGGTTTCTTCCAGATATTTGGTGTACAAGGTAATGAAATATTGGAAGACCTGTAGCTTGAAAAAAAATATTAAGACAGAGGTGAGCACCTAAACTCAGTGAGTAGGGTTACGTAACCTTCTCATCCCATATGACCATAGTCATCTGACTAATTACATGATCATGCAGTTGATCACACTTATGACATAATAACAATTATCACAAATATTAACACCTCTGCATAATCACATTAAGTGAAGATAGGAGTGGTGTCACTAAAACCCTTGGCGAACCGTCCTCACACATGCCCTGTCCTCTCATCATGTGTGCATTAGGGAGCCGATCCTCCGTCACATGGCCAACCGCTTTTTACCTCACTTGACTAGCCATCTTTTTGTTTTTATATACTCTATTTTCTTTTTCATACCATTTAGAGGCCACCTTGTGGTTTCTCTATAAAATACATACTATATTCTATCAGATTCATACGAGGGTGACAATATCCTCATACATGGCCAACGGTATTATAGACTACCCTCACAAATCCAACAATAACCCATTTCATTCCAATTGCGCACAATCAAGGCGCTTGCACACACACATACACACACACACGTGTAGCAAACCACAATTAATCAATCAAAGTCCATTAACATTAATTACTCTTACAACCCATCATTTCAAATATCCTCAGTCTCCACTTATTAATAGTTTTGCCCAACACCATAAATATAAACATAATATTCATTCATTAATTAACAAAATTAAATCACCATTCACTGTAAGAATTTTTAATGTTGGCTATTTTAGTTTGTGAAAACAGACTGAATAAATACAGTTTAAGAATATTTGTGTGGAACCCAATTTATGTTTATGTGATTACTTACACAATGGGCTTATACACCTCTAGTGGGCCATTATTGTAACACCCCCTTTCTGACCTGTAGGACTTGCAACATCCCATTTTCTATGTCTGAAATAGTGATTTACCGATTCGTGAATAGTACCACTGGTCGGGGACATGGTATTATTTTAGTCCGAAAAAATTACTACTTGTGTCTAATATTTTATTTAATATTTTTGGAACATGTTTGCATGATTTAAGTGGTAAAAAATATTTCATGAATATTTTTGGAGAATTGAAGTAATTAGTGAATAGTGTTTTTTGGTGTAGTATTATTAAGGAAAATTGGAGAGTTATTTTGATGGGGTTCATTTAATAAATATGTGGAGTTAAATAATAAATTGTGGAGAAATATTTGGTAAACATTTTGGACCCTTGGATGAGAATACCTAGGACTAAATCTTAGCCATCCATTTGACATAAAATGAGAGGTAGCAAAATTTGACTTGGACACTTCAAAGCCAATTGCCACCTTTCTATTTCTTCTTCTCCTTCTCCATTTTCACGCCAACTTCCTCTCATTCTTTACCATTTTTCTTTCAATTTCTTTACTCACTACAAATTAACCAAATCAAACCATAGACTAGTGAGTAAACTTGGAGAATTAAGTATAAGAAGTGATAATTGGTGATAAAATTCAAGTAATTTGGAGAATAGCTACAAATCAAGTAAATTATAACTTTTGATTTTAAGGATTTAATTAAGGAATTCATAGTATATTTATGGTAGAATGTGCTTTAGATCATGCTCCATATTTTTCTTTTGTTATTTCTTGATTTTAATGGTTATTTTTACTGCTTTGAAGAGGTTGGAGAACCATCCTCCAAGGGCAAAGAGAAAGTTAGAGAGTGAAGCTTTCTAAGCTTATTTTAACTTGTTTATAAGGTTAGTGCAAGTATTTCTTTCATTCTCTTTCATTTTTTTTTAAGTTTTAAATTTTTAGGTTTTAAGTGAATTTTGAGGATTTTGCATGTTATGTTGAAATCATTGAGCTTTGGATGTTTAAATGAGATTTTAAATGCTTTCTAAGCATGGTAGCATGCTTGGTTGGAAAGGAAAATATTTCCTCTCTTTTTACTTAAGGAGGCCAAACCTATTTAGGGTGAAAAGCCTTGGGTTTTTCTTGATTTTCTTGCTTAATTTTGATTTCAATGTGTTGTATGATAAACAATTGTATAGTGGTTTAAATCTCTAATTTATATTTTAAGTATTCATGAAATTATAGGATTTAAAGAAAGCTTTAGATATGTGAAAAAAAGAGTTTATGTTTAAATGCTACTAGTAAATGTTTTTAATATTTTTTTATTAAGTGTTTTTAATAAAAAAAATATTTACCACCCTAGGGTGGTAAGGATTGATTTTCATTTTTTTTAAAGTTGGTTTTAAGTTCTTTTATGTTTTGTTAAGTATATGTTTTGAATATGTAAGCCTTGAATCTCATAAGTATGAAAAATGAAAAATTTATAATTTGTAAATCGTAATGAAATTGAGAAAAATATGTTTCAGTTAAGTATATATTTTGGAAATGTAAGTTTTGATGTATAAGTATGAAAATAAGAAAGTTTACTAAGTTGTAAGTCAAGTGAATTTCAAGTAAAAATATTTAAGTTATGAAATGATTTATGAGGAGAAGATTATTAAGAAATATTATGAATTAAGATGTAAAGAATTGATTTTGGGCTCTTGTATGCTTTAGTTAAAAATGTAGTATGATTTGATTCAATTGTGTAAGATGAGCATGCTCGGCTTCGATGCCATTATATTATTAAGCTATGATCATATGTTAGGCTCTGGATGCTTTATGTTTAAGCGGACGTGCTTTGTAAAGCCTTTATGATATAGTTAGCGACCGGCCGAATTTGATATGTTAAGGAATCTATCTACTTATGTTTCTCCCAAGTATATGTGAGCCCTCGTATGAACATATTAAGTAATATAATTAATGGGTTTCATTATAAAATCATTATTTGGAATGCCTATGATTTTAATTAGTAACTATTATTCTTATTGTATGATAAAATGTATCATGATTTCTATATGAATATGAGAGTTATTGAAATGATAATTTAATTTGTTTTTGATTATTTAAAAGATAATTAGATTTTAAATGGAACTATTTCTATGGTTGTATTCATGATTTTAAGATCATATATTTTTATATGATTTAAGTTTTAAGTATATTATTATTTGTTTGGAAGTGAGGTTTATGTTTTTAAATGACATTTTTATATGATTGGTTTATTAAGATTTCATATCTATGTATTTTCTTACATTTTATATTTTAAGAATGTTGCTTTTGTTTAATGAAAGAAAAATTATATGTTTTGAAATGGGTATTTTATATGTTTAATATTTTGTTATTTTATGATTATGTTTTTCTTATGATTTGTGATTTAAGGAATATTTTTATATGATAGGTATTTTGATTTTCTACCTAAATATTTTTATAAGTTTAATGATTTAAGAATGTTGCTTATGCAATATTAATATTTTATATGTTATGAGCACCACTGAGTGATATACTTAGCGCGTGATTTTATCACGCGTAGGTTAATGACAATGGGTGTTGTTCAAAGATTGAAAGTGTAGCATCAGAGATGGAGAGTACATTTTGATAGTATAGATTTGTTAGTATGTATTGTAAAAAGTATGACATGTATAAATTAAATAGTATATGGAGTGTGTAAAATATTTAAGCTATGAATAAAAAGTAAGTTAATCGATTAATGTAAAGACATATTTTATGGACGAATGTAGAATTATAATCTAAGTTAGAATGTATATTAGAACCATAAATGCAATGATATTAATATGATAAGTTAGCATTGCTGATTGATATGTGGAATTATAGAAGTGCTTGAGATATTGAGTTACTTATGGAGTTTGTTGGAATTTGGTGGTTAATAGTAGAAGTGCTTTGTTTTCATTTGATTTGGCAAGCTCAGATTTTAGGGAAAACACTTGCAGTTTTTCCTTAAAAATTTTCCAAAACATTTTTTTTAAAAAAAACTACTTGCTAATCATTTAAACACTTAGGCACTTCTAATATATAATAAGATATGTAATGGTTAAGACGGTGCTCCAGCACCGAATGTGGCACACGCCATTTGAAATTTTGAGACCGGACGACGGGTGTTACAGGACTAGATAGGAGATGTCACATTCTGTGCCAGAGGCATATACAGGCTCACTTATTAGTACAAAATTGATATCAATCAATAAAAGTGAAACAAATGTAATGATTATTTTCTTGAAAACATACAGCAGAAGTCTTTAAATTATAACTTGCTTAAAATAATTCAATTCTAATTATTAGAAAAATTAAAATCTTTTAAAGGCAATAGTGAAGCCCATCAAATATTTTCAAAATAATTTGGGCAAACCCTACAGAAAATCCACCAAGGGTTTCTTTTAAAAATGCGGCTAAGACAATGAATAAACCAATTAATGAAACATTATTAAAGTAATAATGAAGTTCTTAGAAGTCCTTTATATATATTTAATATTCCAATTCAATAAAATGATTTCTAAGAGGAATTATCCTTAAATCCAATATTAATAAATCCAAATATATCGAAAGTTTAATTTCAAAATAAAAGTCCAAGTCCGTGTGGAATAGATAAAAATCATTAAAGAGTTGAAGGGATTAGAATAATTGCATTTAGATAAAATACAAACTCCACACAATCAAACCAATGCTCTCATTATTTCAAATCCAACATATGTCATGAGTCTGTAGTATAGACTCACACTCTAGTCTGAAAGTAGAAAATCTTCTCTCTGAACACATATACACAAGATCAACAATGAAATAACTTCAACTGACGCAAGTTAAAAACATTGTGCTAAGTAAAAAACATCGTGCTGAGTATAAAACTCAATGGTACTCAACAATTATTGGAACCATACATAGTATATATATATATATATATATATATTCACTTGATACAAAAGTCCACATTTTCACTCCATGTTTTTATGCAAACACTCGTAATCAATCCATATGAGAGCAAACTCATATATAGCAAGCAGTTAAGTAATCTCATAGGGTTCTCTTTGAAACTTAATATAAGGAATACAAACACTTAGGTATTAATGATCATATTTCTTCATATTCCAAATGTACTCTTCAGTAAAACATCATTAAAACATAAACTATATAAAAATGAATTCAGAATATATTCCATATTAGGTAAATTCAGAGCATATATATTATTTTAGGATATTATCAGAATATGTACCATAACAAATGGATGATAGTCTCAATGCTAAATCAGAACGTTATTAGTGTCATTGACAAATCATAATACTATCAATCTTATTGCAAGATTAGAATATTATTGGAACATATATATAATTACAGAAATATTTCAAAACGCATGCAATTATAGTATGGTATCAATCACATTCTTTAATCTTTTTATTTTTGGCCCTTATTAGTGACTCAGAAAAAACAGAAGCAGAATATATATCAAATTCAAAATCAGAATGACATAATAGCCAACAGAATAGATTAGGTAGAAGCCTACAGTATGGTGGCATAAGCTTACAGAACAGTAACATAAGCCTATAGGACGGTGGCATAAGCCTACAGAACGTTGGTGCGTGTCCGCAACCTAAGTGGACACTCTGTGTCCAACATATGATCATAGCTCAACTCGAGTATCAGTATATCCACATTCATACAACTATTCAGCTAAGTGCATAATAAGAGCCCAGATGTTAAGTTATAGTTCTTTACATTTGTATCCGAGTCCAATCATAAATAGAATCTCAAAAGTTCAATTATAGCATCACATGCATTCATAGACATACTTGACTGCATCTTCAATCTCATTATGCACAAAGGAACCCATAGGTCCCCATGTGTGATAATACTCATAGCATATTCGCCATGTTGACATTTATATTCATAATATCAATATATCATTTGTTTATCACTATCCAATTGTATAAGGAACAAGTATATAATCACTTCACATACTTGCCTCATTTTAGTTTCATATCAATCATGGTTCAACTCTTTAACAAATAAGGTATGGATAACTTTTCTCATAATTAAAGCATTATATCAAACAACTTCATCACTTCAAATTATCAACCAATAATAATCAAATATTAATCCAACTTCCATATCTAAGAAACTTAAGCCTATTTAGCTAATTCTAGGTAAACAAGCTACAAACATCAAATTCTCAAATAAATCAAGTACTAGCATTATCCCATACTCAATTTCATATCTAGCCATTCAATTGATACAATTTAATAAGTTTATCAATTCCAAGTCCAAACCCTTATAGCCTTTAACACTTAATCAATCACATTTACAATCAATTAAACTTTACAACTAGGTGTCACTTGCATTGTTATCAACTTATGTGACCTAATCACTTCTTTGAAACTTATGCATAGGTTCAGCCTATATATATGTATTAAGGTTATGTCAATTTCAATTATGAAATTAAGCTTACCATTATTCAATTTAGACATCGTTTAAATATATTGCTTATTATTCTTATTAAACTTACTAGTCATTTAGTTAATCATTTAGTTATATATTCATACTTTGAATTTCGTATTTCAAGCTCTAGTACACTAATTACACATCGAATTATTTATTTAGGTTCAATTTGCAATACACATAATCATATATCAAACAATGTATCATTCTTTAGCACTTAAGATCATGTATTGACTCATAAATATTTCACTTCACCCACCAAAACTTTTCACACCTTTATTCTTGCATGAATCCTATGCATGCTTATTAGAGATTATTCCTTCATAAAATTTTATTCATCAATGTGCAACTATAATCCCAATCATGGCAATATCATTCAATGCATGTATATTTAGTAGGCATCATATAGTAAAATATCTTAGCTCATTCATATGAAGGACCAATCAAATCTCTCCTTAGTTAAGTTCATTCCATTATGTAATCATGCACCCAATAGCATTGGACTTTAATAGATCATATTAAGGAGTATAATTAAGTAATAACTCCTAATTAAAATCAACTAAACATAGTTAATACTTAAGTATTCTCTTTTGATGTTCATATGAGATTTTAACTGTATTTAAACAAGATCCTAAAGGAAATCACATCAAAGATACATTAGGTATGCATTTAGAGTGTTTAAGCCTCATTAGAAGGTCAAAAATACAAAGTTGCATTCTGAGAGTTAGGGGAGTCCACGGCTTGGGCATGTTCTCTAAAATTTCCACGGCCTGGGCGTGTCAGCATTTTATGGTTGAACCAGTTTTGGTATTTAGATCATAACTTGAGTTATAAGCATCCAAATTAGACACAAGAAGATGTGTTGAAAAGCTAACAAGGAAATCTAACACTTGCATGAAGGACACTAGTCATAATCTGGACATTTTAGTGGCCAAAATGGGCAATCAATCTAAATATATAAGTTTGACGCCATGACAAAATCAGTTTTGGTATTTAGATCATAACTTGAGTTATGGTATCCAAATTAGACACAAGAAGATGTTTTGAAAAGCTAAGAAGTAGAGCTAAAACTTTTGTGAATAGCTCAAATACAGACAAAAAACGTAAAGGGTCCAAAAATGAGTTCAATAGCATCAAAATTTATCAATTCAAGTAATTTACACAAAATTTCCAATTTTACACTTAAAAACATCAATTCTCAAAATTGATAAATGAGAGAAGAAGGATGTTTATGATCACCAACATAAAAAATTGGAATCAAAACTAAACATAAGTTTGTAGAGTACAAATCTTAGATCGCACAATAGCAACTCAACTTCACAATCATGCCTTCCCTTTGCCCTTATCAACCTTAGAAGGTTCACCGTTCTCTTGATTATAAAATCCTTCTATGATCACAATCCATTTAAAGCTTAAATCACTAATCTGACATTACTAACTCTCAATTTGTTATTTGATTGCAAGTTTCTATGGTGGAGATCATAGGAATGGAAGAAGAGCTTCTTCCTTCTCTCCATTTCTCTCTTTCTCTCTTCTCTCTTGAGTGTGTGTGGAGAGGGCAACACTCTCTTCTTAGAATGGGGGTTTCGACAACTCTTCTTAGGTTAGGTTAACAAATTTATTTTATTTTTATTTTTTATTTTTTTTGAATCACACAAAATGGCCGAAGGATTATCATGTACTAAAAAATTAGGGCTCCTGTGTAAGATCCCCAGGATAAATCAAGACAAACTAGGCGGGCCCTTACATACTGAAGAAAATCCTCTCTAGAGGCAGCATCATCTCGTTCGTCATAGATGGCAACGAGTTCACCAATCCATGCAATTTGGATTAACTCAAAAGATACATTGTGTGAATGCAATCAGGCATTAGCACCAGAAATATTGCTCCCATATATCACCATCAAGCTGAACTACGGTGACCTTACTCTCGAAAATATGTTCTAAAAGCATGAATATGTAGGTAGACTCAACATGTCGTTACGATCACAACAATAATAAAAATACATTTTTGCCTCAATTTTCATAAAAATTCTAGATTTTTTGTGCCAATTAACAAAAAAAGCAAAAGTCAAAACAAAACAAGCTAAGTTGAAAACCTACAAGGATAGGCAACTTAGGCAAGATTAGAAACCCATCGAGTTGAAACTCCAAAAGGGCAGCTTAGGCAAAAGTTAAGGCAGCCTGATACGTCGAAAACCCAAAAGGGCAGCTTGGGCAACAATTAAAGCTTAAATGCAACAATCTCATAGAGTATAGAACTGAATTTCCTTTTTGAAAGTGTCAAAATGTTTCCCTTTTTACATATCTTAAATCAGTACAAGCTATGTGAAAAGAAAATCACAAAAGCCCTATCACTCAAGCATCTGTCTTTGTCATCTATCAATCTATGTCAGTTGTTTAAGTATCCACTATCCAGAGTGTCAAAAAATAAAAGTGTGTCAATTGAACCCTCCAAACATCATGGGTCAATGTCCTATCTCAATGCCCTTATAAAAAATATGGGTTGAGTAAAAAATCAAAAGACAAAAATCCTACCCTATCAATATAAGGTCGGCATGCACTGAGGGACTATGCAAACCGTCTGCACCGCCTTGGAGGCATCTCCCTAGAGTCATCAGAGTCCTCTGGGTCAACCTATTCGATAGAGTCTAGGGCCATCTCGGTCATTGCTAGAAATCTAGTGTCCGTCTCCCAAGTCAGAGTCACTCTAAGCTCTCTCTCCTAGTCACCATGCTCAGCAACCCACCAAGCCTCATAAGTAGTAGTCCTGCCCTTAGAAATTCTAGCCTCAACCACATCAGCCCCTCTCAACTAGCTACCCAATATAGCCATAGTAATCTGAGGAGAAATCAATATATCCCAGAAAAGAGCTCCAACTTTTGGCAACCCCTGAACATGCCCCATCTATCTCATTAGCCTGGAACTAGGATAAAATGTGATGCTATCCATACCAAGCAGATAAGCCATCTGATATCCATCTGATCGAACTAGAAATCTGCTAATCTAATACCAATCACACCTCCACAGAATTTGATCTGGCCTCAGCACCGACGACCACCATAGCCACTCATCCTCTGACCCAAGTCTCACCACGACTCGTCTAGATTGGTACTATGATGGCTCATACGGACGATGTCGTGGAGGCTCCACTACCCTCAGATGATCCCTCAACTACACCTGCAAAGTTAGACATTGCACCATGAAGGTGAAAAGAAATAGGGATTTACATGCAATATCCCTTACCCAAATAGGTTTAGCTATAACATAACCAAAGGAGTTCAAGTCTTTTCCCAAAGCATGTAAAACCAAACCTTGCCCTCATTGCTCAGACCCTCAAACATGCATTTATATGCAACCAAAACCTAAGTCTTTTTTCAAAAAGCACATTACGTAAAGCATAACATAAGTTAATTTGAGAATGCTTACCTGAAGTAGGATCAGACTAGCTGATTACATCCCTTCTATCCTGTAAGCTAGATCGAGGCTCAGAATAGTCTCCACTAAGGCTAATCTAGCAATCCCAACACCTCACTACATCTAAAGGACCAAGTTTGCCACCCTAAAATCCCCGTGGCCTACTGAACCAGTCAGTATACAAGTGCTCACCAAGTAGAAAATTGAAGCTCAAGTCTTGAACCTCTAGTGCTCTTGGTCAACAAACCCAAGTGGATCCAGATACTACTCCACCAGCTTAGTTAAATCTACTCGATCCACTAATACCAACTTCATAGCCTCTACCACTGAGAGATCCAACATCCTCATAAAGCTCTTAAAAAATTCAATATCGTACCAGCTTAAATTGATCTTCTGAACCTTTGTTAGCCTCTTGATCCACCTTTGTATGGCATAACTGATGAATGGCTCCATTTTTGAGCAGAGTATGCTAAATTTGGGAAATTCAGGCCACGGGGGGCAAAACGACAACATTTTGAAGCCATAAATGAAGTATTTATAGGCTCTCAACCTCCACTTCCTAGAATGTGCTAGCACCAGGCAGACTCATATCGGCACCGGCAAACTAAAAGATAATACTATTTTGGCCTGCATAAGACACCAAAATGGCACCAATTTAGAGGTTGGCAGCACTGATCCTAGGAAAATCAGCATCGACCTGTCCCTCATATAAAAAAAAAGAAAAAAGAGAGAGAAAAAGAAAGAAAAATATAAGATTAAAAAATCCTTTTTCCAAAATAAATATTGACAGATCGGACCTGAATTTTTATAGACACTCTCAAAAATCGGGCCGAACCATTAGAAATGGCATGTCATGCATCATGCATAGTTATTTTGTTTAACTAACCATGATTTTTAGGTCAAGTTATGTCCAAAAGGAAACAGGGTGATCATCACCAAATTCATTCATAACAGTGCAGCCAGTGCCAAAACAGTCAAACAGGGAGACCAGTGCCAACTTAGCAGAAGTAGGGTGATCAGTGCCAAATTTATGCATCATAGGGTAGCTAATGCCACTAGACTTAGACCAAGGCAACCGATGCTAACTAAAAAAAAAAAAGAAAATGAAACGGGGCGATTAGTGCTAGCTTAGCAGAAACAGGGTGATTAGCGCCAAATTCAATCATCATAGGGCAGCCAATGCCACCAAACTAAAACTAGGGCAACTAATGCTAACTTAAAAAAAATAAAAACACGGCGCTCAGCACCAACTTAGTAGAAACATGACGATCAGTGCCAGATTCATTGATCATAGGGCAATCAATGCCACTAAACTCAGAAACAGGGCGATCAACACCAACTTAGCAAAAATAGGGCAATTAGTGCCATTGGACTCAAAATAGGGAGATCAATGCTAAAACATTCACAATAGGGCAGTTAGTGTCACAATGTCCAGCAAATAGGGCGACCTGCGCCAATGTACACACAATAGGGCAATTAGTGCCACTAGACTCAAAATAGGGAATCAGTGCCAAAACACTCACAACAGGGCGACTAGCACCACAGCATCCGGCAAATAGGGCAGCTAGCACCAACACATACACAACAGGGCAATTAATGGCACTAGACTTAAAAGAGGGTGATCAACACCAAAACACGAAAACAATAAGGTGTCCAGCGCCACAGCATCCAGCAAAAAGGGCAACCAACGCCAACATACACATAACAGGGCAATCAGTGGCATTGAACTAAAAATAGGATGACTAGTGCCAAAAGCACTCACAACAAGGGTGTCAGTGCCATAACATTCAGTTAGTAGGACGATCAGCACCAAAACATTCAAAAATAGCGAGACCAGTGCTAAGGTACACAAATAGGGCGATCAACGCCAAGGTTTTCAAAATAGGGCGATCAATGCCAATTCATTCAAAATAGGTGATCAATGACAAAACAATCTCAAAAATTAAGCAACTAGTGTTAGTTCATAGTAGGCAACCAGCGCCAAAGTACACAAAAAGGGCGATTAGTGCCAAGGCTTTCAAAATAAGCAATCAGCGCCAAAACACTCAACAGGGCGGTCAATATGAGAATATTCAAAATAGGGCAATTAGTGCCAAAACACTCACAATAGAGTGATCAACACCGTAGCATCCAACAAACATGCGACCAACAACAATGCACACACAATAAGGTAAGTAGTTGTCACAATCCAAAATCGTGGGCCGGACCGGCACTAGGACCTAGGTAAGCTTAAGGCCCCCGAGGCCCGTAGTAAGCCTAAACTATTAAAATCCATCTATATTATCATTTGACTAAGGAAATAGTAAGCCCATATTATGACATTATTCATAAATAAATCAGAATTAACATTTCTGACCCAGCCTTAATATTAAATAATGTTCACAGCTCGGGCCCATATTCACTCAATAAAAATACATTCTCATGTAAATATTTATTTGTTATAATATGATCAAGCTATTCCTATCATAAAGTCTCCAAATATTCAAAAAAAACACTCCACAATTTATTTATAATCACATGATAATTTCTTTTACATAATCAAATATTAATTAAATATCCTAACTGCAGAGTTAAATAAAATGTGCGAAAAACCACAAATATTAGCAGATAATTCATACTAACATGTTCAATCTCTGCGGAGAAGGAAGTAGAGTCTTATAAACCAACGATACTTTTATTTTCTGAAAAATGTTTATGGAAGGGGGGTGAGTTTCACTAAACTCAGTGAATAATAATAAATAATGCAAACCCACACATTCAGGCAGTATGCTTTCACAATAGATAAAATGGGCATACTTCATAAGCACGTGTCATACATCAGCATTTCAAATAAATCACATTCACATATTCACAACATGTGGAAATTGGTCAGTGAAGTCACAAATCCACCTATTTGCCCCTGGCCAATTTCCATTATAATAATATATATATAATGGGGAGCCGATCCTCCATACCTGGCCCACTGACCCATAGTGACACACGTCGTCCCAATTTCCACCCAGATACAAAAGCACATTATTTCACATCGCAATTATTCACCAATATAATCAATACAATAAATGCAACATATGAATGTAATCAAGGGCGAAAATTGTATAAATTTATGGAACCAAAATATTATATATCAAAGACTGAGATTATAGAACTGAAATATTATATTTGAAAAATGAAGAATATCAATATAACAATAGAAATAGGAAATGATTTATGATTATTTTAAATAATATAAAGAGTATATGGTATGCATATGAAATACATGTATGCAGGATGGTGTGCATCATTTATTGTTACTCACAGTGACCGCAGAATAAATTCAGGTCTGTCTTGGGTTTTGATTTGGAAGAGCAGTAAAGGAATTTGATCGATCTAAGAAACACGTATAATAAGGAAAATACAATCATATAATGACTCCCTTAATAAAAAAATATTAATTTAATAAACCTATCTGTTTATTTACCAGCAATTAATTCATTCGTTTATTTTGTATCTAGTCTAGATATCAATTCCATTTATTTACCACAAAATATATTTATATTCCAAATTATAATTTAACACCAACAATAATAATTCTAACTAATTAAAATCTTCAAATATAATTCGTTAGCAATTTCACCAAAATTTCATTTAACGCCCGAAATAATTATATCAACCTAATTTAATTCATAATTGATCAAATTCTCAAAATACCATTAGTAATATAATATTTCAACTTAATATATAAAAATCCATTTTTTCATATTAATTCCTTTAATCACCCAAATAATTAGTTCTACCCTTTAATATACTCTATTTATTAAAATCCTTCAAATATACAACATTATTCCCTGATAAAGTAATTTTCATAATTTTGAAATCTTAACACTAACTAATCTAATTCCACAATTAATTTAATTTACTAACTCTCTCAAAGTTAATTAAAATCCTATATTCACTTTTCAATTAATTAAATCTTTAACAAATTTATTTTACTAAATCCTCAATTAATCATCAATTACATAATTAATTAATTAATCAAAAATACTAAAATTAACTAATAACCCAATAATCAATAATTTGCTAAAATTCTAACTATATACCTTTTAATTATAATAAAATCAACCAAAATAATAAATCAACCTCCTATAAATAATTAATCACTATAACTACTCAATTTAACTAATTAACTATCAATATCATCCCTAAAATAATTAAATCCACCAAAAATCAATAAATAATTCACCAATCACCTAATTAATTTAAGATAATCAGACCACACATGATTAACTTAAAAAAATAATTTTTATAAATATGTCCTAATAAAATGTAATTTTTTAATTAGTTATGACTAAAGTTATTTTAGAATATCCTAAATTTCATAAAAGTGCTATAAAAAATCTCATTGTCCTCCATTCCAACTTTTTTTCTGATTCTTATAGAAGGGGATTCAAACATGTAATTATTACCAGGTCGAATATGTACTTACCACTAAATTATGCATTGGTATTCTATTAGTTAAATTTATTAAGTTAATTTAACTTTAAAAGCCCAATAATAACAAGTATAATTTAAAAAAAAATTAAAATAGAAAATTTTAATTAAGATACCCATAATAAGCCATCGAAAAACATTAAAAATTGAATTACTCTTACTACGTAAGATCAAAGGAGTTGAAAGTAAAATAGTATGTGTGTGTGTGTATAGAACACTATACAAACTTCCACATGTGCTAGTCCTACCATTTGCTTCCCAACTTCCATTAGACAAAATCATTTGTCAAATGGAAATTAGGTACAAAATAATATTTGAACAATTTTGATCACTTCAGCCACACAAAAAGCAATTTGTCTTCGGTACCTAGTACAAAAAACAGCAATCCCACTTCTTTTTTTTGGGTTCTCAACATAGTGGATTTCATTATTTCTTAACATTGATTGGCATTGGCTATATTCTATACTATAGAGACCCCTAATCCCTCCCCAAAAGGTCCACAATCATGGGCTCTCCTAACATCCCTAAAATTTCAGTCTTTTAGCTATCATTTCCAACCCATATTTACTTTTTTTTTTCACATATTATGTGGTTATTACACCTTGTTGACTACTAAATCCTGTTTTTCAACAATTCTAGGATGGAGATGTATGGATTTGGTATCTCCTGTCATTATCTATTACACGAATGACATTTCATTATTGAGCTTTTGTCTCCTAAGTGCTATCATTGTGTAAAAATTTAGTTGCACTTGTGTTGTTTAGGTTTCATTTGTTCCTAGAAGGTAACTTATTTAAAAAATACTTCTTGAAGGAAAAATTACATCGTTCTAAAGAAAAAATGACTTTTGCTCTGTAAGAGAGGAAAATATTTTTTGGATAAAGCTAGGGTTGAAAGAAATAATAGAAAAAGAGCTTCAATAATTACAATCTACTACAATTTCATCAACATATACCGTATTTGTGAATTCACCCAATCACCATCTTTCATTAGTTGCCACCACCATCAATCACCAGCCAGCAAATACAAAAAAATTATATTTTTTTCATATTTGATAATAAATTTTTAAAATATGAAACTTTTACGATGTTAATTGTGATATAATTTTTTAAATTAAAAACTTCGATATTTTTATTGATTTTTGATATTACAAATAAATAATAAAAAAATGAGTGGTTTTGCAAATATAATGTAGAAGTACGTTTTTACAAACAAATGATCCTGAAATTTCTAATCGCTAAAAAAAATCAGTTTTCAAATATATTATTATGTATCTTCTCATTTAGTGCTAATTATCAAAAGTAAAACATATTTAATAAATTTCTCACTTAAGCAATTCGAAACTTCATGAAAATTCCATGCAAAGCCTATGAGATGAGTTGTTTATTTATTTCTTTCCTCTAATCATATTAATAAGCTTTATCACCAAACTTGTAGTGGTAGCCGAGGTGGCAAAACTCTGTTCGGTTTCTTTATAGGTATGGCTTCTCCCTTTCTGGTTATATGCACGTATGAGTTCGTTCGTTCGTTCTTCTTCTTCTTCTTCTTCTTCTTCTTCTTTTTCTTTTCCGACTCTTTGTAACTTGAAGAAGTATAATAAGCTTAGAAAGGCATAAAAGACCATACATGTCATTCTATACATATTCTGTCCTTTCAAATAAAGAGATATGTTAAAAAAGAAAAAAAAATTTGTCTCCTCTAAATTTGATTTTTGACTCTGCTGCTGTTGTTAATTGATTACGTGCAAATTGCAATACCTTCAACTCTAACCTATTCATAAAGTTAAAGAGACCAATTAACTAACAAAAGGGTAATTTAAGAAAAACACTATTTAGGCTATGGCCACAGCCAAAATGGCTGTGAAAATGTCAGTTCCCTTTAAAAAAAAATATCGCAAATATTAATATTTGATATTTGGCAAAACCATGCAATGGATGAACTTTTGAACTATCAAAATCTAACAAAAAGACAAACTACAAGTGATGAAAAAGGCCCACCAAAGCTTCATTAATGCAATGTTGGCAGCACAAAAGATGCCTTTAAATTGATACCAAATCCCTAATTAATAAAAAAATAAGTGTACAAGCTGAATTGTTTCCTAATCCAGCCAAACAGAAGAGAAACTGGAAATACTATCATACAGCAGAAATATATGACTGGTTTGCACAACTTGATAACAAATATATTTGAAATCCAATGACTAAAATACAATCAGATGCGAAAGTGCAAGATCATGATAGTTTGATCCTTTCTTTTTACAAATTGAAAAGCTAATCTCCTAAGAAAGTTAATGGGAATTCTGGATTTTTGAATCCAAATTAACATTCTTCCTCTAGATTAAAGAGCAATGTGTAACTTAACACCAAAAAGATGCAGTTTTTTAGCAATGAAATTTTCTGTCGCTAAATCTGGATTGCTAATGAATAACTAGCTATAGGTTGGCAATGCATAGCTAAATTAGCAATGGAAAAAACCGTTGCTAATCCCAATCCTAACTGTTGCTAAAAGGCATATCCATTTGGGAACCTATTTCGTTGTCATTTCGTGTCTAATCTATTGCTAAATCACTTGCTAATTTATATGTAAAAACATATAATATTGTATTAGTACTTCTACATTATTGTATTAGCACAATTAATATTGATTACTACCACGTAACTTATATTTGTGCTCTTAGACCTTTGATCTACAAAATGTTGATTTGTCTTCTTAGTATGTGTTGCCTCTATAAGATCATGAAATTCAATATAATTGAGTCACTTAAATTGACATCATAATCGTCAAAATAAATAAATTTGTAGTTAGAAGTTAATTAAATTAAGGGAATAAATAAATACACTAAGCATTTTTCATGTAATTTGTGAGGAATAAAACCTTTTGTATATAATAAGGGACCGATATAACTATTTAGGCTTCCAAATATTTAAACTTCTCCTTTTGCTATTTACTGAGCACGTCACTTTAACGTTTCCAGCCTTCCAATCCGCGTTAGAGGAGGTGCTAACTTGAGATATTAGCTTACTTTAGGTGAACCCCACATCAAGATAAGAATAGACAAGTTTTAGACTAACAAGATGTCTTTTGGGCTATTGAGTTGATTTTAGCGCAATAACAAAATTGTATAAGCCTAAGTTGGCCCAAAACAAACAATATTTTGCTAGGCAAAAAAAAAACTAAGAATAAAAGTTTTACTAAATCCGTTTGAGACTTAGGGTGTTAGAGGTTAGGAAGTGTTTCAAACGTTTGGGGTTTTAAATTTTATTTTTTTACATTCTTATCCATTTGTTTTTTTTCTATTCTTAAGACTTAGAATTCTTTTTGCTATAACACTCCTTTGGATTTGATACTTTTATTATTTATTTAATTTTTCATTCTCAAATCCCAAAGGAATATATCTCATTTTAATTATTTAATTATTTTATTTTTATTGTCTTAAAACAAAGATAAAAAAAATTAAATTACATTAGAAAAAAATTTCTCGGCTTTTCACTTTAATTTTATAAGAAATAATCTTTTGTTATAGAAAAAAATTTTAAAAAAAATTATGATAATAATTTAGGAAAAAAAACATTTGTTTTTTATATATTTCTCTTATTTTTTTTATCAATTAACCTGTTTCAGTTCTATAGCCATAATTTAAAATTTTAAGTCAGTCTTTTAATATCTTTTTTTATCATTTTAATTTTAACAGCTAATCAAACATTTATTTTTACTGAACACTTTTGCTTTAAACCACTTAAACACCTAACAGTTAAAAACTACTTGGACAGCTAATAGCTACTATAATAGTTAATATTACCGAACAAACACAAAGTGAGTAACATTTCATAATCTATTCCCTCAAACCCTAAACACTTCTATAAATACTTAGTTGTGAAACACCATAAATAATAGAATAGTATTTTTACTTCAATCAAAATATCAAACGCTACTTTAAACGTCGCCGGACAGGGCCTTAAAGATTGAGATAAGAATCATAATGTTGATTTCGCTACTTTTAGGGCAGTTGGTACCACTAATTATTTTTTTTAAAATTAATATTGTTTATGTGGTAATATTATTTATAAAATAATAAACAACTATTAGATATAATTAATTATGATAGTGTTTGATACTAATAAAAATTATTAGGAGCGAGTGATTGATGTATTGTGTAGAGGTAAGGTAAGGTGCATAATAGTGGAAAGAGAAGAGAAGACATTACATTACATAACACATGGCCCATGGCTGTCTAATGTAGGAGATATGGCTGTAATTAAGTAGACGGTGATAGTGTCTAACTGTCTTTACAAATCACACTATCCAAACACGACCAACTGAATCTTTAGGTAACAAAGACATACTACTTTATTAGCGTTAATCAATTTCCACGTGTTCTCATGTTATTTGCCTCTTAAATAAATTAATTGGAGCTGTACTTAATTAATTGCTAATCATTAATTTATTTTTTACCAAATGCATAAATTTACTGTGATCTTTACAATTTTAATCGTATGGCACCTTAAATTATATGAATGCAGTTCACTTTGCAAATTTTAATAGTATTATACACATTTCAACAGTAACAACAAATACTACCTCCGTTGCATAGTAATCGTCACATTTAAGAAAATAATTTATTTCGAAACTCTTATTAGATTTGTGTTTTCAATAAAAAATAAATATTTTTTTTTTAAATTTTACTTTTGATATATAACTAATAATTATTACTTTAATTTAATGGTTTTTTTAGAGAATTAATATTAAATTAAGGGCAATATGGTTAATTTACTTAATAATTTATTATAATTTAGACAAATTTAATTATTTTCTCAAAAAATGTAAAATTTCAAATGTAATAAGTATTATGAAATAGAAGCAGTAGTTTTTAGAGTTTTTGATTTTATATATATGTAAAATATTGATTTGATCTGTAGTTAGCATAATTCTTGTAATAATAACTTTCAAACTTTTCAATTATTTGATATGTATTTATTAAAATAATTATATAAATTGAAGTATTTAATAAAATAATTATGCATATGAAAAAAGTGAACTTCAAAAGAATTTAGAACAATCAAAGTTGTCCCTAATGCAATTAATTTCTACCCCGTCCATTCCACACACACATATATATATTTTCACATAAATTATGAAATTTTGTTAATAAGTTATACTTTTTTATTTAGTTTTTTCTTAAAATATCCTATATTAATGATCGTAGTATATATAAATGCAAATATAAATATACATTAAATATCGGTATATTAAAAAAATAAATAATATAGATATATATATCGTGTTTGCGTCATCTGTCTAATTTTCATATTGTATTTGAATTGATAAATTTAACACGATTATTAAATAGGTCATATTCGTATAATCCTAATCGTGTCGCATATTAGGTGAATTAAATAATAATAAATACTTGCATTGAAATGGGAGATTGTAGTGAAAGGTGATTTAGACTTTAAAAATATAGTTATATACAAAGCCAAAGAGAAAATAAGAACTCAAGAAAAGGGAGTATTACAAGTGTTCCTTATAATCACAAAATATTTGCTTAAACCATTCGTATCTATATCTTATTATTAGAGATTGTCTAATCCGATTTTCCGTTTAGATACAATTAAAGCTTTTAATTTCTTCCTGCAAACGTGTTTGGTGAGATTGAACTTGAGAATTCTTTCCATACGCTCAATCTGCACTACCAATTAAGCCACAATTCGTAAATTATAATCAGAAAATATTCAACAAAATGAAAGATAATTTTGATAGATCTATTATAATATACGAGAGTAAATATTGAGCAAGAATGTCAAATATTTTCACAAAATGAACGTTGCAAAGGTGAAAATTAAGGCTAATAAAGTTCTGTACTCTTTATTTAGGCGGAATACATAACTTTACCTTTGAATTTTGTAACTTTAATGTTATGATATCCTAAACCCGGACCGATGAATTATTATGCACTTCAATTTTTAAATATTGATGACATTGCACATTTTTCCACACTAATAGCAATAGTTTTTAGGATTTTCAATTTTATGTAAAAAATATGGATCTCCATGTTAAGTTAACATAATTTTTTAAATAATACTTTTTATATTTTTTAATTTTTTTTAATTAGTGTTAATTGATCTAATTTTACACGTTGAAATATTTAATAAATATAATATTATAAAATTAAAGTATTTGATAAATCAAAATAAAAGTTGAGGATGTAATAAAATTAAAATAAAAAAGAGTAAATTTATGTATTCAAACATTTTATTAATCAATTCCACATGTTATCATGTTATTTATTTCATAAATATAAATGAAAACACGTACTACGTTATTTGTCATTTCACGTTGCGCTAATGCTATTTTGTTTCGTAAATCTTTTTCTTTTAATTCTTTTATATGTATATAATGTTAGTTTAGGACTTTTGCTACTAAATGATAACTATGGAGTAAAAATTAAAAAATGGAGTTTGAATGTATTTGGACAAAAACATAACAGACCAGCAAATAAGAGGAAATTAAAAAAAAAAAATAATGATGAGGAACGTACTTACAAAGGAAAATTTACGATATGATTCGCATGCTTTGTAAAATACAATTTGTTCATGGCTGTTTTTTTTAAAATATATTAATTTATTTTTATATTTTGCTTCTGTCATACTATTAGGTCATTCTGTTTAATTTTTGTATTTTTTCTATTAAGTCAACAAGAAAACACAGAGATTAAAAGAGATATACTAGAATAGAATGCCAAAAAAATTATAGTATTATCCCTATGATTTAAAAAATACAACTAGTTCATCCATGTATTCTTAAAAATAAAATGGGTATTTTATCATTTGATAAGGTACTTAATGAAAAAAATATAAAAAGATTATGAACATTTCCTACTCGCATTTCATTCTTTGATAGTTTGAACGGAGTGTAAATTTCCTCTCTTTAGTTCTTGAACCGGGAATGAACTCCTCGGGGTTCTAGCTTGGAGCAGGACTAAATAAAACGTGCTACATGGGCATTCTCGCTGCCTCAAACGCATTGCATTCTCATATACCAAACCGAAGCTCCCAGACCCTTATTAGCACACCTCTCCATAAGCCTATTATATATAATAATCCTACATGCTCTCATGAAAAGAAATCTCTAGGGAGTCCAACTGAAACCGCGGTTAAAGGAGCTCGCTTGGGAATATATTTTCCTTTTTATGCAATTGAATCATTGGAAACTAGCATTCAAACTAGTTAGATCAATGGCTAGTAAACTTGCTATACCTGCTAGACTAGATAGATCTTTTCGCTTTACTTTGCTTGTCCTATAGCTTGATAGCTTGAAAAAGATTATTCACTTGACTCCTATAATTATTAAATAAAATAGATGGAACTCTTAATTGAGTAAGCGAACTCTAGATGTATTTGATCCGTCCCTGCAACAGGCTCAGAAAGAAATTCATAATCGAAAAGCTTTCCCCAGAAAGAGCTTTTGAGGTTGAGCTAGAACCGGCTTTTTATCTATATCTATAACCATCGCTTTGGCTATCCTAAGCGTAATCTGAATTTCAAGCGGCTTGCTACATCTGTAGTCGAATGAAGAGGGCTTGCACTGGCAGGACGTAAGACTTACTATAAAGTCCTCCTTACTTAGCTACTGAGCTTCCTAGCTCTTACGCTCGGTAGGTTTCTTAAGAAGGGAAAGCAAAGGCAACTACTGGAACTGGAAAGGAAAGGCTTACCTTTCTTTGTTCTCAA
>CANUEX010040392.1:0-17958 GCA_948099535.1 Jatropha multifida
GGAATGATTGAGTTGAATAAAATAAGGCCCTGTGATAGTTTGAGTCATTAAGAATATAATGGGCCAACTTGTAGAATATTTTCATGTAATTATGGTGTTGAAATCAGAGATTAGGCTTACTACGGGCCTCGGGGGCCTTAAGCTTACCCAGGTTCTAGTGCCGGTCCGGCCCATGGAAACTAGTCGTGACAGAGTTGGTATCATGACACCATCTCGTATATCTCCATTGATTAGGCTTTTAAATTTAGTGCAGTTTGGAAAGATGATTATGATCTATTTTTTATTAAGAGAAAAAAAACAACAATGAGGTTTTTGGAGAAAAACTTGAGAGAGGGAGATAAAGAAAGAAGAGAGTATTTCTTCTTCTTCATTTTCCTCAACTCTCAATAATGTTTTTTGTAAAAATGCTTTTATGAGTAGAAGAAACTTGATAAAGAGGAGATTATGTGGACAACCTAGAAGCTCCTTACTTGAAGAGCTTGCTTTGGACAGTCTGTTCCTTTTTATGAATCCATATGAGCAAGCAAATAAGCATTTGCCAAGTCATGCTTGAAGTAGTCTAGGTTACAGTATCTCAAATTTCAAAATTGAGAAATTTCTGTCTCATCATATTACTTTTTGTTCTGCGATATTTGACAAACACTGCTAGTAACTTGATGTAGATAAGTTGGGTATAACCCTTCGTGGGAGTTTAAGCTTTTGCTTCTCTCAATGAGCAATTAAATAGGTGTTTGGACTAGCATGTGGTTAGGCATTTAGCGAGGCGTTTGTGAGTATATCTCTTGAAACAAGTATTTAAAAGAAGTTATAAAGGCTAAAGAGTTTACTATTATTTTACGGTTTGGCTTATGTGTTTTATACATCACTTGATTGATTATTAAATGTTGAGACATTGGGCCTAATATGATTTGATGAGTATTAGTAATAAGGTATGCTCTAGAGCCATACTATACCCTTTTTTTATCAGAAAAAGAAAAGTTTGCATAACTAATATGAGATATGTTGGAGAAAAGAACTTCATATCACTTAAAAGTGATGTACTGCTGCAGTTTGAAAAGAAAAAACAAAGGAAGTGAACAAATGAGTCTGAGAGGAATTTTATCAAATACTTGATAGGCAAAGAAAGATATTGTGATTGTTGTAGAATTTTGGATGATGTTATTGAACTCAAATAAGCCTTTCTATAGGTTTAACAAAGCAACAACCAAATATTAAAAAACAGAAAAATATGATACTATCTCAAATGTGCTTCAACTAATTTAGAAAATAATGGAAGTAACAAACAAGTGCTAAAGACTAGGCCAATAATAGAAAAAAAAATAAAAATCTAGCAGTAAATATTTTTGAATCCATTATTCAACACTCCCCCTGAATTCAAAATTGCAAACTCCAAATTGATCTCTGAAGTGGACATGCTTGTCACGCGGTAAAGACTTTGTAAAAATATTAGCTACTTGTTCATTTGTATTGCTATACTCCAATTTTATTAAACAATCTGCCACAAGTTCCCAAATAAAATGATCTCGAATCTCAATATGCTTCGTTCTCCCATGATAAGCTAGATTCTTAGACATGACAATTGTTGTTTTGTTGTCGTAATAAATTCTAGTAGTTGCATTTTGCCCTTGACAATGGTTCGCTAAAAGTCTCCTCAACCATATTCCTTGACATGCTGATGATGTAGCAGCCATATATTCAGCTTCCGATGAGGATAAAGCTGTTGTAGGCTGCTTCTTCGAACTCCAGGAAATAGCCGCTGAGCCAAGATTAAACACATAACCCAAATTGCTCCTTCTATCCTCAAAGCATCTAGCCCAATCACTATCACTTAAACCAACCAGGCTGAAATCCGAGACTTTTGAATACCACAAACCAAAATCTACAGTTGCAGTTACATAATGTAGAATCCGTTTTGCAACTCCAAGATGATGCTTTGACGGATTATGCATAAACCTAGAAATCACTCCAATAAAAAAGACTATAGCTGGCCCTATATGAGTTAAATAAATTAACCCGCCAACCAAGCATCTGAAGTAGCTTGCATTAGTTCGATCAATTCCATCATAAGCGTGCAACTTCTCATTTAGATTCATTGGAGTAACTGTAAATTTGCAATTATACATGTTAAATATTTTAAATAAATCAGTTGTGTATTTCCTTTGTGACACAAAAAATCCATCTTCAAACTGTTTCACCTCCAAACCAAGAAGAGGAACCCATATAAATCATGTCATCGACATAAAGGCAAATAATAAGAAACTTATTTTTACCTTGTTTTTTAAAGTAAAGAGTGGGTTCATTTTTACTTTTCTCAAAGCCATTATCAAGGAAGTATGAGTCAATTTTACTGTACCATGCTCATGGAACCTGCTTTAAGTCGTAGAGTGCCTTTTTTAGCTTGTAGACTTGCTCCTTCCCATAAATAATAAAACCTTTAGATTGGGAGACATACACTTCCTCTTCTAGCTCTCCATTTAGAAACGTGGACTTGACATCAAATTAGTAAATGGTTCATTTCAACTTATTAGCGAAGGCAATCAAAATTCTCACCATCTCAAATCAAGCAACCAGAGGAAAAGTGTCTTTATAATCTATACCTTTTTGTTGTGCATATCCCTTCATTACTAGTCGAGCCTTGTGCTTTTGTATGCTGCCATCTGCATGAAATTTTATTCTAAACACCCATTTCACTCCAATGGCATGCTTGTCGTCAGGTAGATCCACCAATTCCCATGTTTCATTCCTTCGAATTGCTTCAAGTTCTTCACTCATTGCATGACGCCATTCTTCTTTCTCTACTACTTCAAATGTCATTAGATTAGCAACAAACAAGGCTTGTGTAGTAGAGTAAATTTCTTCCAACAACCTGAATTTTCTTGGAGGAGTTTCATCGTCAGAAGACTTTTACTGCTAGAATTTGAGGAAGTAGTATTTGGTGAAGAGGGAGAGGAAGAATCCAAAGTACTCGTAGTTGTTGGTTGCTATTCAGGAATTGGAGAACCATCATTTCCAGTTGAAACTAAAATCTGCATCTGATCTGATTTCTTGTCCCAGACCCAACTTACTTCTTCATCAAAAATCACATTCCTGTTAATTGACAGCGATTTTCGCAAGTGTACAAAATCGTAACAAGTAATAAAAAGTGAGTAGAGTATCGTCTCACAAAAATTATATACCAAATACCAAAATTGTATTAACCTACTATTATTTAAACGATAACAAAGAGAATGATTGTAAAAATAAAAGAAATAAAATAAAATAGTAGAAATTGATTGACAGCAGTTTTCGCAAGTGTACAAAATTGCAATAAGTAATAAAAAGTGAGTAGAGTATCATCCCACGAAAATTGTATACTAAATACCAAAATTGTATTAACCTACTATTATTTAAACGATAACAAAGAGAATGGTTGTAAAAATAAAAGAAATAAAATAAAACAGTAGAAAAGAATTCAAACAAGAATATTTGATAAAAAGAAATCAAGGTTTAAAACTACTAGGGATTTTAACTTCACTTTATTCTCCCCAATTTATTTTATTAGTTTGTTAATCAACTTTAATTGTTCAAGCAGCGGAAACAACCCTAAAATCACTAACAAACTCTATAAATGTATTGTTAGCAATTTTAACCCGTCTGATTATCTATCTCCCAATAGTGCAACCAAACATGAATTAAATCATTAAATTTTATAGTTTATTCAAGAATTTATAACCTAAGGTTATTAAATTATGAAAACCCTTCATGAGCCAAACTATATAGCTTCTGCATTAAGTTATTATTCCATGTAAATGATTACCTTTTTCTTATTAAAAACCCTTCTTCCGATAATGATTATTAAATAAATCAATCCAGGGGATAAACTCTTTTTGGAAGCATTAAGTTCAATAATAAATTATATCTTGAATAAGGAAAAACAAATCTAATATCATAAATTGGAATAGAAATTAATCTACATCAAATCCCTAATATGAGAGTTTAGTTCGACATAGTAATTAAAAAAAACTCAATTAAACTTAAAAATAATTCCATAATCAATATGAATAATGAAAAGTAAAAACTTAAAAGTTTAGAGATAAAAACTAGTCAACGAATAGTGTAAACGGCTTTTTTGATTCTTTACACAACTTGAATTCTTGAAGTCCTAAAAGAAAGAAAAACAAAGAAAAGAGTAAAATAAAGAACAAAGACCTAAGATCCAATTTTGATGATAAGATGATGTCTAATTGCTGTGGTGATCTCTCTTTATATAAATTTCGTAGGGTGTCTTCGAATCCGAGTAGAAAACTAACTGGCTGAATTAGGAGGGAATATTATCTGAGTGGGAAATTGATTTGTATTGTATTTCTTCCTAATTAGGGGTCTTCTTTCACCAAATTGGGCTGGAGCAATGTTAAGGTGGATCCTTTTATTATTCTCATGCAGTCCCATGCATAGGCCACTCCCAGACTTCAAATTTACACTGGCCAAATAGTTAATTTCGGCCTACTTGGATTTTCAGCTTTCTTAGTAATTTGGTCGTGGCTTTTGAGCTTTTGAGTTCAAATTTCAGTTCCAATCTTTTTTTATGCGAATTTTGGCTATTTTTATGCTAAAAGCTCTTCAAATCAAACTTATCAAGAATCAAGAAAACTTAATTTAAAAACACTAATAAATTTGAATAAAAACTAATCAAAGAAATTAAAAAATACTAAAATTTTTAATAAAAACTAAGCTAAAAATACTTTAAAAATATAATCTATCAAAATTTCCCAAACTAAAATCATTGTCTGTCCTCAAACAATAAAAATTAAGGATAAACAAAACAAAATAAAACAAAACTAGCTTAATATGCTTGGAGATAATTATTCACAATTTTAAAAATATCAAAAATCTATTAACATGAAAATGAATTAAGTGCTTTCGATGCTAGTCATATTTTTGCAAAAATTCAAGCTTTTAACAAAATACATTCTCTGGTATGAATATAAATTAATAAGACTTCAATACCAATAATTGATCAAACTATGATAGATAAAATATGAATTTTTACAAAACTTATTAACCTTAAAATAATATATGAGGAATTTAATTTCAACATTGCCATAGGCAAAATTGGTTATCCCTTCTCCACAATTATCAAGATCAAAAGGTCTTTTACTAGGGTTGTAATGCGATTTGTAGGATTGATTTAGTTAAGACAAAGAAAATGGATATAGGAAAACAAAGAGTACAAAAAATGTATCATGCCAAGAATTTAATTATATTAAAACATGTTTCTTTATTTGTAAAGTGAGATTATCTTGAAATTTTTCACTAGCTCAATACTAGAGATGCTTTGGAAAGGTCTCTTTATAATTCTTGAATAATTTCTTCCTTGCTAAGAATGACTTCTCCAAACTTGAATTTTTGATTGATTACTTTTCGGGGTGCTTCTCTTTGAATTTTTTTAATTTCTCCACTTGCTAGTATTTAAATGAAAAATTTCTCCCTTTTTATTCTCTTACTATGTTTCAATAAAATCAAATCTTTCAACTATACATGATTGTACTTGGGATGGAAAGTTTTAAAATGAATAAACAAGAAAAATTTCGGTTTATAAGCTTCAAATTGATTACAAGGGTTATAATTAACTCAGGGTGGTCTACGCTAAAGACATGAAATTCAACAAATAATGCTTAAATTGTCTCTTTCTAATGTGAGCACTTTAAAAATTTTTATCTCAAAGAGATTTCTAATTTTGTTTTAGGAATGTCAATATTAAATAAATTTAAATCAAAGCATACATATCTATCATAATAATTTCAAAAATGGGTGTTTATGATCTTAAAAATAAATGTTCACATAAAGGAATATTATTAAGTTAAAATTTAAAATTTAAACTTTAAACTAAAACATACTATAATAGAAAAACAACTAAATTTATAACAAGTTACTAGATTATGATGATTTTTAGTCTTGCTTATAATTATCCCAATCATATTGAACAAATAATGTAAAAAAAAAAAGAATAAGCAAAAATTTTCCTTCCCTAACTTAATCAAGCAAATTGTCTTCAATGTATGAAATCAAATAATGTTCCAAACTTAAAATCATTCCTCAACAAAAGTGTAAGAATAAAAAGATGAACGAAGAACTTTTACCACCATTATATTGAGGAATACAATGAAAATTTTAAGGAATATGTTGAATTAGAATCCAATGGCTAAAAGCTGAAAAAGAGAAGGAAAACAAGATAATGAAGTTAAAAACAACTATTTAACATAAACAAACGATTCAAAATAAAACTAAGGACCAAATTAAAACACAATCCAAATGAAAGACATAAACATAAACAAAACTAAACTTAAAAATTAGAAAAATGAATCAAATAACAAAATGAAATACGAACTCAATATGTAGGAAGTGGTGGAGGAGGAGGTTGCAATATGTGAATGATCGTCTGGAGCTTAGCATTTAATCCCGTATACTGATGTTGCATTATGTTAAGTCAGGAATCCATGCTTCAATAGGATATGTCTAAGCTAGTGAATCGATAAGACATCATCATCTCCATCCTATCCATTCAGCTGTCAAACATGTCCATCCATGAGAAGATACGAGATAACACCTAGTCGGTCTCAGCCTGTGTCGCTGTCACGCCCCCTCTCCGACCTTGCAAGGCTAGACAAGAGGTGCCACATTCTGTGCCAAAGGCACATGCCGGCTTGCTTATTAGTGCAAATCTAGTATCAAGAAAAAAATGATCCAAACCATTTATTGTTTAAAATTAAAACACAAAACGAAGTTTTGTAAACCATAACTTACTTTAAACAATTAAATTATAAAAGTCAAGAAAATTTAAATTTTTCAAAGCAGTAGTGGTAACCCTTCAAACAGTTCTAAAATAGTTTAGGTAGTTCCTAGAAAAAACAGTAAGAATGTCCCTTAGAAATATCATTTAAGAAATGTTTGAACCTATTGAAATAACATTCCAAAATAGCAACGAAATTTCAAAAATCCATTATAACATTTATTATTCCCTTACAATAAAATGAATTCTCAAAAGAAACCATTCCCAAATCCATCATTTGTAAATCCAAAAATGTCAAAGTTCAATCTCAAAATCAGAGACCAAGTCTATGAAGAACAAAACCAAATCCTTACAGAGTTTAAGAAATAAAATCAAATGTACTGAAATAAATAAGTTCCAAGCACCACATAGCAAACTAATGCTCTCTTTATTCCAATTCTAACACATGCCATGAGTCTATAGTTTAGACTCACACTCTAGTATGGAAGTAGAAGGTCTTCTCTCTAAACACAGGTACTCGAGATCCACAACTAACAAACTTCAACCTACGCGAGTTTAAAGCATCGCGCTAAGTATAAAACTCAGTGGTACTCAACAATATGTATATGCATTCACATAGCAAATAGGTATGATTCATTGAAACCATACACATTATCAATATATATATATATATACATATAGCATTTATTACAATAGTCCACAAAGGCAACTTATTTCTCAACTGATCATGCAATATCATTTATAATCAGGACATGCATGGCATAAGAGCATATCACATATTGTAAATATCTATACCATGCCGTAATTATAGATATTGTTTGAAATAATAGTTTCTCACAGTATGAGTGGATATGTTCACATTTTCACTCTATGTTTCTAGACCAAAACACATAATCAATTCATATACCAGTTTACTTGCATTATAGAAAATCACTTTAATCAATATATAGAAGAGCAAACTCATATAGGTGTTTATTCACGTAGCAAGCAGTTATGTAATTTCAAAGGTGCTATTCAAAACTTAATATAAGGTATAGATACATTCAAGTATTAACGATCATATTTCTTCATATTCTAAATGTACACTTCATTAAAACATAAACTACATCACTTTTGTAAAATTCATTGATTGGCTTAAATCAATCAAAATCAACTGAACCCATTGATTTGATTCGATTTAAATGTCAATTTTGGTTTAACTTTTCAATTTTTATGGTTTAGTTCGGTTTAGAGTCAAACCGTCCATTTGCACACCCCTAAGAAATATAGTTTGGCCTCACTAGCCAATAGTCGTACCTTCATATTTATTTATTTAGTTTAAAATATGAGGAATGTCAGTTTTTTTAACATAATATATTAAAATTTCATTAAAAATTTTTAAATCAATACAAATAATAGAGGAGAATATATCCCTCTCCTAAAAATCAGACATAAAAGAAAAATTATTATAACTAAAATACTTATTATTCACTGGACTAATAAAAAATTTTAATGAAAATTGAAAGGTGAACTTACAAAAAATTGATAAATCCTCAAAAGTGGCTGGTTACTTATGATGAACACAAAGGATTTGAACATTAAATCCAACAAAGGAAGAGGCTCAGGCTTTAAAATATAAATCATCGTATAGTTAAAAAATTTTCCATAAATCGCACTCTTGTCCAAATAAAATCAAACAAAGGCAAAAAACACAATGAATACTTTACATAAAATTGAGAGAACATAAACTCTACACAAGATGGAGATAAAGCACAAACAATAGCAAAAACATAAATAATATAAATCTATGCAAGAAAAGACATAGATCTATATTTTCTTTTTAAAGAAAATATAAAAATTTGCAGCAAAATTAAAAATATGAAGAGGGATGGTAGTTAATGTATATTTACAAGTAAATGACATAAAATAATTCTTTGTAAATACATCTTTGTACATTTAAACTAATTATAAAGTTCATTTTAAATAAGCAACTATTATTTTATACTACTATTACGATTTTGTAAATGAAATACGTAAAATCTATAGAGAATGCATTTATAACAAATTCTCATAAACATTATTTATGTTTTAAAAATTTCTTTTATCCTTTATTAGCGTAAATGAAAGAGCTAATGCAAACAAACCTAGACCAGGTTCCTGTAAAATTCAAACCTGAACCAAGAGGACATTTGCTTAGAGAGAAAGTAGCTTGAACATTCACGTCTCATTTTCAGGTCGATGAGAAGAAATTTTTCACTATCAAAGTCGAACATTTTTCTTAGTGCCAGATATGGTGGAATTGAACAATTGCAGTTGATATGGAACAACATTGCCTGCTCTACACTTGTGTATGGATGAGAGAATAGGTGGGTTTGTATATGAATGCGTTTGATTATTTTTAATTGATTTTGAAAAGTTATTCTTTCCAATTTCAATTAAACAATTATTTGTTTACTTCATTTCTTTTATTTCTTGTACTACTATGACTATATTCCATAATATCTTTTTAAGTAGCTTTTAGCATTTTGACGTTATAATTTATAGTTTTGGTAATATAGCGTTTGAAGTAACTTTTAGAGGTTAAAGTTATGTTTTATATAAAGAATCTTTTCGACAATATAGCTATTCTAATAGTTGTTAATGGTTTTATAAGCGTTTAGTTGTTTTAACAGCTGTTAACCGTTAGATATTGGTTGTTAGCTATTTAAAAAGTTGTTTAGAGTAAAAATATTTCGTAAAAATAACTATTTGATTAGCAGTTAAATTTAAAATGATAAAAAATGACATACATGATAAGTAATCATGTGTCTCTAACATAGGATGAGACAGTCTCTGTCTAGTTCTACGGGACCGGATAGTGGGTGTTACAGTGCTTTTGTTCGCTACATCCAAAGGTGGTGTATACATAAATTAGATGTGAAAAATACCTTTTGCATGGTCATTTAAAAGAAGATGTCTATATGCAGCAACTGAAAGGGTTTGTTCATCCTAAGTGTCCTAATTTTGTCTGTAAATTGCGAAAAGCTCTTTATGGTCTCAAGCAAGTACCAAGGGCATGGTTTGATCATTTTACTTCTTCCCTCAAGCTTAATGGTTTTCAATGTAGTCGAGCCGATTCCTCTATGTTCATTGTTTATCAAGGTCGTGAAATGGTTATTTTACTCTTAAATATAGACGATATTGCTCTTACAGCTTCATCTTCTAGGCTACTTTTGGAAATTTTGTAAACACTGAAATCTGAATTTGCAATGACTAATTTAAGTTATCTGAATTATTTTTTCGGATAGATGTTGCCAAGAATAAAGATGGCTTATTTTTAAATCAATCTAAGTATGCTGCAAACTTATTGAAAAAAGCAACTATGAATTCTGTAAGCCTCTTGTTACTCCGACAGTTGTCCATGAATCTCTTTCGTCTTTGCCTCACAATCCCTTGGTGGTGGATCCATAGTAATATCACAGTATAGTTGGTGCTTTGCAGTATTTGACATTCACACGACCTGATCTTGCATTTGCAATAAACTAAGTTTGTCAATTCACGTATAATCCACGTGAAGCTCATCTCAAGGCTGTTAGGATAGTACTTCGTTACAACAAAAGACTATTAATTATGGATTATAGTTTTATAAAGGTGATTCTTCTTTTCTAGTGGCTTATTCAGATGCCGATTGTGTGGGTTGTCACAATACTCGTCGTTCCACTACTAGTTATTGTATATATTTTAGGAATAATATAATTTTTTGGACTGCAAAGAAGCAAGCTATTGTTTCCCACTCTAGTGTGGAAGCCAAGTATCATGTTGTTGCTGAAACTATGGATGAACTTTCTTGGATTCTAAATTTACTTAAGGAATCATCTGTGTCATTGAAAGAACCACCAGAAGTTTTCTATGATAATATAAGTGCAATGTATATGGCAAAAAATTTGATTCAGCCTACAAGAACATAGCATATTGAGTTAGATATTCATTTTTTGCACGAGAAATTGCTTTCTGGTCAGCTTTTGCTGCGTCATATTTCCAGTACACATCAAACCGCTGATATTTTCACAAAGGGACTTCCTGGTACTCGTTTTAAATAGATACATGGCAATTTATGTGTTCTACCACACTTAGATTAATGGGGGATATTGGATAATATTATTAGGTTATTATGTGTTTAAAATATTAGTTCTAATCCATATCTTTCCTTCTATATTGTAACAGATTATACGCTATATATTGGTGTTATTAGTTTAGGAAGCTGAGTTATATTGAAAAATAAACAAACAGTTATATTTTTATAATAATACTGCTTTAATTATAATAGGAGCTGGAATTTAAACATAAAGATAAAAATAAGCAAATAGGTCTATTAAGGAACCTACAACTAGGATTCCCACAAAATGTAAATTATCATTATTCGTTCTTTCGGAGAGTCCTAGTCTTGTTGAGGGCAGCGTGCTTTGGGATGCGGAGGCGACCAACGCAATGAAGAGAATCGGCCTACTCCAAACTTCCTTACAGGCTATGGCCTACCCCCTATTCACCTGTCCTTCTTCCAGGCCCGATGAGCCCTCTAGTCCAACGGAAGTTGTGGGTTCGAGCCTCGTCAATCCCGACGGATCCAAATCCAATAAAAAAATACATCAACCATTTTCTGTGAAAGAGGCACTTTCATCAAATCATTCCCTCTTAAACAGACTCTTGGATAAGGAAGATCTCTCTCTATCATATATGGTACCATCCCTCACATCCGATTATCTAACTCACACATCCAATTCTGGTCTATTGGTCTCGGTTTAGCATCATCATATATCGATCTAGAGAAATTTTTTTTTGGTGCGGATTAAGGAGCTACTCCAATTAATTCTTTAAATTCTTAATTAAGGGAAATCATTTCTCCAATATTATTTTTCCTTATTATATGTGTCTTCTAGATCGACCGAGTTCCTCTACTGTTCCTCCAAGTCAGAATCTAAAGTAGACTTGAAGTATTCTGATATCACTATGAGTAATAATAAATTATGCACACCATCATTTGCATACACACATTTCATACACATATCATATTCCCTATATTATTTAAAAATAATCAGTATTCATTTCTTATTTTTATTGTTATTATATTATTGATATCGTTCATCTTATAAATATAATATTCATGTTCTATAATAATATATAATCTCAACCCTTGATTATATTCATATATTGCATATATTGTATTGATTAAATTGTTGGATATTTGTGATGTAATGATGATATGCTTTGTATCTGATTAAAAATTGGGACAACGTGTGTCACTATGGGTCAGTGGGTCAAGTATAGGGGATTGACTCCTCTATATATATATATGAGAATGAGAAAATTGACCAGGGGCCGATGGATGGATTTATGACATCACTGATCAATTTTCACATATTGTGAATATCTGAATGTGATATATTTAAAGGTGTTTTATTGTCACACGTGCTTGTGGAAAGTATATCCATTTCATATATTGTGAAAGCATACTGCTCAAATGTGTTGGTTTGCATTATTTATTATTATTCACTAAGTTTGATGAAATTCACCTCCACCTTCCATAAACTTTTCAAGAAATAGAAGTATTGTTGGTTCTAAAGACTCTGCTTTTTTTCTCCACAGAGATTCAAAGATTATTTTCAGCTTTAAAAATGTTAGTATGATATGTTGAATTTGAGATATTTCGCATATTTTTATTTTGTTCCGCAGTTAGGATGATAAATTGATATTTGATTATGAAAAATTATTGTGTGCTGATAAATAAGTTATGGACTATTTTTTGAAATTTGAAGAAATTATGACAAAAATAGTTTGACCATATTATGGCTGATGAATTTTGCATAAAATGTATTTTTATTAAATGAGTACAGGCTTGAGCTATAAGTTAAACGTGATATTGAAGTTGGGTCAAGATTGTTATTGACTAATTATTGAATAATGTCATAATATAGGCTTATTATTTCCAAAGTCAAATGATAACAAAGATAGATTGTTATAGTTTAGGCTTACTACGGGCTTCGAGGGCCTTAAGCTTACCTAAATCTTAATACTTATATAAATCTTAATGCTGGTCCGACCCATGGTTTTGGATCGTGACATTTCCCCTCTCTCAATTCTAGCAATGGTCCTTGGAAGATGGAGACGCTATAGAAGGCAGCGGCACCAGAGACTGTTAGGATTTTTTTGATCAAACGAGCCACTAGCTCAGCTATCAGATGATGGATTTGTGTTCCCATGTAATTCTGAGCGTTTTGGCATAAAAATTGCTCAATTCTGAGCTACGTGGATTTTCTAGCCACCGTGCACGGCGGCGCCGATGTTGGTCCGGCTACCATCTGACGGTAGTCAGGCGAGACCTTCGGGAGACCAAAACACCTATTTCTCAAGCTGAACTCGAATTCAAAGTCAGAATCACAAATTGATATAATATAAAGTTAATGCATCAATTTTAGTGTAAATTTCAATTGAAAACTTATTGAGTAGTTTTGATTAAATTAGTATGATTAAAATAATTGAGTCAATTGTGTGAAATTAATAGAGCAATTAAGTTCCAGATATAAAAAAATTATCAAATTATAAATTATTGATTGAAGTTGGCAAGAATTTGTAAAATATGAGAAATTAAAATTAAAGAAAATTTAGTCTTCTAATAAATTTAATTAAAAAGGCAAAAAAAAAAAACGGATATTGAAATGTGATTGAGAAATGTTGAAAATAGTGCATGAGAATTAACTATTGCCCAATGGAAGAGCTCTGAGTATTGTGTTATTGTAAAGATGTGTTAAGTACAAATAATAAAGGAAATGCTACCGAATTTTCACAGAAAAAAAGTTTATTCAAAGAGTTAAGCTTATTATATAAAATAATAAATTTATGTTATTAAGTAATAAATAAATTAATTAAATAAATGCTAACTGGATTTGCATTTGATTAAATTCACTAAAGTATTTGAAAATCGAATTTTTAAGTAATTTCTTTTAAGAAAAACAAAGTGAAGAAAATTAAGGATTTTTATTATAAAATCTTATTATAGTATTTGATGAACTAAACAGATGTGTATATATATATATATATAAATACACTTGATTTTATTTAATAAGCTAAGCATTTGTTTTAATGGTATTTAAAAAGGAATTATCAAAAAGGTTAATTGCTAAATTGGTTTGAGAAATAAAAATATGAATAAGAATGTTAAAGTGATTTAAGGATTTTCATTACAAGACCTATTATATTTATTTGATAAAATAAATAAGTATAATTATATAAATATATACAATTGGTTTTAGTAGTTTAGATAAATACTTATTTTAAATGGAATCAAAGAGTAACTACTGAATTAATTTAAAAACTAAAAGATGAGTTATAAAAGAAAAACTAGGTTTAATTAAATGGTTTCAAGAAATGAATTTAAGTAACCTAATAATTTCTTTAAGTTATAAAAGTAAATAAAAGAATGTAAAGTTATGCTTAAAGAAATATAGACTTCAAAGTGATGAACAAATGCATGAGAGATTTAATTAATTGAATTGTTTAAAAATATAGACTTATGACAATTAATAAAAATACAAGGTAAATATATATTTTAAATAAGAATAACAAGAATTCAAATATGCATAAAGAGTGAAAACAAATAGCTAAAATGCATTGTGTAATTTGAATATCGGTTGGGATAAACCACGAAAGTGGATTAGAGTCAATAAATAAGAAAGAAAGACTAGTGCAACCTTCCGATCCAGGTTAGTGCAACACTAACTTTTTATTTTGATTAAAATTAAATACATTTGATTTAACCTATATTTTATAAAATGATATATTTTCTTGAAGGAATTATTGAAATATTATTTTTATGGATTTTTTTTAAAGAAAAGAGATGTTATTTAATATGATATGATTTTTAAATGATTCTTATGATTTGATTGGAAATTCTATTTATATGAAAAAGATAATGTTGACCGCTTATTATTTGTTGTTTGAAGGGTGGCTATGATTGAATATTTTTAGTAGTGTTTATGAAATAAAATGTTGCCTAATATGATTTTGATATTGTTATATGAATAAAATGATTTATAATCTCACAGCAATTGATAGACATGGTTATTATCCAAATATCACTTCATTTATTGGAGTTGATATTATGATATGATTACTACTCTGTCGGTATCACTTCATTTATTGAAGTTGATATTGTGATTGATATTGCTCCCTCAATGTTGAGATTGTAGATTGCTCCCTCTATGATGAGATTATAAATAGCTCCCTATTTGATGAGGTTGTAGATAGCTCACTCTTTAATAAGGTTGTAAATTGCGGGTTTAGATGTGCACATTAAACTCTTATGGCCTTTCAAATTGTGTTTATCTAGATTGCTGGGACTAAATGAAATATTGTTAAATCCTTGAATGGATGTTTTATTGAAATGATATTGATGTTATTCTATCATTGAATTTTATTTAAAGGATTTCTACTACTATTGCTATTGTTAAGTGCTTTCTTACTAAGCTATTAATTGAGTTTTAAGAGAACTATGATTTTAAAGTGAGAATATATGAAAAAAGGTGTTTTCATATGGGATTTTATTTGATCTATTATTAATATTGAAAAAATATGAATTTACGGTCAACTATACACATATGCATCATTAAGCAATTTTGCTTAGCGATAGTGTCTCCTGTACTATCGTAGGAAAAATGAAAGGAGAAAGCAAGAGCTACTACTATAATATTTTAGTACAATATTTTTAATTGGAATTTTGTGCGATGTATAATAATATTAACAAAACAATCATATATATATGAGCAGACATAGATAAATAAAGTTTATTAAAAATCTTAATGCTTTTATAGAATATTCAATTTATATTTCCATATGCACTTTAGTTAGTACTTTAAGTATTTTACCATTATTATTTATTTATGAAAATACAAAGAAATGGATCCATTATGTTCATTAGGCTTATGGGTTAAGGAACCATTCATGTTTTCGATAATGAAGTTGACTGTAATAATTTTAATGACTCAACTATTTTATTTAGCTTAATAAAAGTTATATTCTATATATTTAATAAATTAGCTTAACTTCATTCATGTTTTCTAAATTTTGATTTGTTACGCAAATATATATAAACTTTAATTGATGTTACGGAAAAGTACATCTGTCAGTTTCGCCGTTGGGGATTTAACAAAATGCTGATGTGGAAGAGAAAGAGTGGTTGTTGTAGTAAAGAAGACGCCACATCAACTTTGATATGTCAGCCTTTTGACTTACACAATTTCTCTCTCCTGACCTATCCAATCTCTCTCTCCTACCCTATCTGTTTTGGCGGTTTGTCCCAAAATTACCGTGTCTCCCAACACAGCAACTGAAGAGTCAGTGTGACCCAAAAGCATTGATTCAATCCTATCTTCTTTGCTCTCTCTACCATTTTCCTTTGTTTTCTTCATGTTCCTAAACCCTAAATTGAAACTCCATTGAAAAGGCTATTGGAATAGAATCGTGGAGTCAGCGCTGCGTGACTGGCTCCAAAAGCAGACAGTAAGCAACTTTTCCAATACATATTGCTCTCTCTCTCTCTCTCTCGTTATGGTGTGGTCCCTAACTGAACTTTTATTCTATTTATAGTGCTGAAAGTTTGTCTTTTTCTGGTAAAGTTGAAATATTTACAACCAAACAATACTAAAATATATATATCTAAGGTTAGGGTTTCAAATTTTTTTATTTTGTAAATTTGTGGATAACATTTAAATATTGAGGTGGGGTAAACAAGATGGATGTTTGTGCTTTTATTTAGAACGAGGTGAAGGCCCACACATTGCGCGGGTTGCTCTATTATTCCTTTTTAAAAAAGATTGTTTTATTAATGTACATAGATTATAATTTATAAATTGTATATTGCATTCAATGATCGCTTCATTCAACAATTTGAGAAATTCAACGATTCCATAAGGTCAGGTTTATACATTAACAAAATTAAATTGCTTAACATCACCACAATTAAATGAAATAACATAAATTAATAAAGGCAAATTGATGCTCAAACAACGATACATATTGAGATTTAAAAAAGAGAAGAATCGCAGCTTCAAAGTTAGATGGAATAATTTTAAGCGTATTATTCCAATCATACATAATTTCAATTGAATATCATTACCAAGTAGAAACGATGACAGAAGCAAAAAGCTTTTTTTGGAAATGCATGATTCCAAGAAATACGGAGTCCGATGAAGAGCATGTGATTGATGCTTACCCGCGGGACGATAATTAGATTGTAAATATAAATGAAAATGTGTGAAATATACTAACCGATGTCCGATAGAAGAGAGAAAAAAAATTCAATATTTAACAAACTAACAAAAGAAAGAAAGCAAAGCAATAACCATATAGTTATACAATTAAAAACAAACTAATTATATATGGAAAAACAATCATCTTGTTCATTTAAGCCAATAACAATGATTATATATAGAAACAAATATAGATATAAAATTAAAAATTTTTAAAAACTAAATTATCTTTAAAAAATTTTAAATTTTGAAAAAATGAAAACCAAATACCAAATAAAATAGAATACTTTTTAAATTAAATTAAATTTTAAAATATATTGGTATTATGTAAATATTGTATAATTATCCAATTAGAACATAGAAAATAAAGAAAAAAATTCCAATAAAAAAGTTTCAAAAGCTAAATTATTTTTAAAAAATTTTAAATTTTGAAAAATTAAAATCAAATACTAAATAAAATAAAATAGTTGTTAAATTAGATTAGATTTCAAAAATATATTGCTATTATAAAAAATATTCATTTTAAAATTTAAAAAAAAAAGATAACCATCTAATCAAAACATAAAAAAATAAAGAGAAAAAAATAAAAAAAATTTCAAAAAAAAAAAGATAAAATAGAATGTTTTAAAAAATTTTAAATTTTGAAAAATGAAAATCAAATACTAAATAAAATAAAATAGTTGTTAAATTAGATTAGATTTAAAAAATATATTGCTATTATCTGAATATTCATTTTAAAATTAAAAAAAAAAAAGATAACCATCCAAAATATTGAAAAATAAAGAAAACTCCAAAAATTTTCAAAAAAATATAAAATAGAATGTTTTAAAAAATTTTAAATTTTGAAAAATGAAAATCAAATACTAAATAAAATAAAATAATTGTTAAATTAGATTAGATTTTAAAAATATATTGTTATTATCTAAATAT